>LIAE01006817.1:88469-104391 GCA_002287525.1 Diploscapter pachys | reverse complement strand
CGAGTTACGAAGATTTTCGAAAATCGATTGCCGATTGATTGAAAAACTGCCGGACAATGCCGGTCAATGTCGGTCAATGCCAGTTAATGCCAATAAATGCCAGTAAATTCCTAAATGCCAGCGAATGCCGGCCAATGCCAGTAAATGCCAGCGAATCCGAATCGGCAGTTCGTCGGCAATTTCTCGCAAGAGACTGCCGACGAATTCGGACAACTGCCGATCCGTGCCAGTCGGCAAAAAAGTGCGGACATCGGCAACTGTCGGTGCGGATAGGCAGTTCTTACGCTGAGATCTTGTCAATAGGACCTAGATAATTTAACATTTTATTGAGCATTTACCTTTCTCGCTTTAATATTAGATATTTTGACATTTATTCTATTTATTTTAGGATGAATATAAGATGTCAGTGACTATTCGTGTTCCTGGCAAGTCATCTCTAGTGGATCATAAATCGATCGATATCGATATTCAGTTGACAGTACGAAATTTCGCAGAGAGAAGGGCGTTTCTGAGTGAAGATATAAGATATTGCAAAATGTTTCGCAAATATTATCATACTTGTAAGTTATAAAGTTATAGCTAGAGGGTGGACTAGTTCTCGTAGCCTTATTTATGGCAGAGGCTATTGCATCGTTTCAAATTCGATACACCATAATTTTGGTACTATGTCGATTATTAATTTTTCCACTTTTGAGGTTGAGAATCCAATTCCTTGTATGCTAGGAATGGGTTTTTATTAATGCAAGACAAGTCTCTTTCATAAAGTGATTTAGGTATGACACTCCACAAGTTTGGCAAAACTCCCGATTCTTGGCGTAAATATAGTGCTATATCGCGAAGAATGTTACCAAATGATGACTATAAAACGCCAACTCTGGAGCTTCACTGGTTACTTTCCAGAATACGAGTAGAAAATTTACAGATGGTAAGTAATATGCCGATATTTGATTTTTAATTAGTAAATTTAGTTTCGTTTCAATCGAAAGCAATTTTGGCGAGTTTGTCAGTCATTGGACGATATTCGAGGCACAATTGTTGGGAAATCTTTCTATTTTGATAAAGGCGAAAATATATTCGGATCAATTGACGAACACAAAATAAGGAATTCTATGTTTCTACAAAACGGTTAGTTACTCTCATTTGTTTGCGAAATTTTGATTCGTTTGGTAAAGGATGAATATCCAATACTCATTTCGTCGCGTCCCTGATTTAAAAAATGAATCCCAACGTCATAGATAATAGAGTAGTTACGATCAATCATGATTACGTAAAAAATATATCGAGAAATCAAAGATAGCCAAATCATTCTGAATTTCGGAGGATTCATGCTACAATTGAGATAGTATGAAAACTGAGAGCACAAAAGGCACTAAATGCTAGAGGCATTCTTTCCCGGTACTCTCGGTTGTACCATAAGATTTGTAGAACCCAAATAGACTAGTTATTTCCGAAACTTTAATAGCTAATTTAGGTGTGGAACATTGTGATATGGAAACAAATGTAATTCCTCCTAGACTGTTGACTATGCCACAATTTCGCAATACGGTATTGTTTAGAAAGTCTAATGAGTGATTGATAATGAGAACAGATTATTTTCGCATCCAATTTTACTATAACGCATTATTTCTTGTCGTTCATTCGGTTTAAGAACGACTTTGGAGCAATGTTGCAAGTTTCACGGTATAAGAGAAAGAAAGTAAGAGATCAAGGTAGTGCAAACAGCTAGAATACAGCTCACTGGATCTCTTTTATGCCCCAGCTTTTAATCTGAATATTGCAAATTGATGCAGTTGTTCTCAAACCTAATGAACGATATTAGTCCAAAGTAAATGACTGTGTACTAGCATTGACACATTCTTTGGTTTCTTCCTCTCCCATCGATAATTTGAATAGTTTTTGAAATATACAGTGGGGATCAAAAGTATGGAGCCAAACATCAAACTGGTGATATGTCTGTTTGATCCACTTATTCTGAATCGACCAGGCTGAAAATTAGTACACATATTTGGATGTGTCATATTATGAAAGTATACCGACTTTCAGCTTAATCAATTCAACATAAGTGGGTTAACCAAACATATTACCAATTTCACGTTTAGTTCCATACTTCTGACCGCCACTGTATGGCCAAATGAATTACATATAATTTTAGATATGGACACTTTGTAATCTTACCGCAATACAATACGAATGGCTATTTTCATTGAATATAGGACGTATGTATGGTTATCGAGGATCGATGTCAATTTATAATTATCTCTTCAACATGTTCGGAAAAGTTAGTTGATGTTTGAATAATGGAAATAATCTTATTTGGTGTTTAGATCCTTGATCTATCAAACGTAAACATTTACTATCGATCTTTCGTTAACATTCGAAACGTTGATGGAGTGTTCGGGTGGAACGTAATCGAACGATTGCTTACCGAATTTAATGTTCAGAATTGGAACGTAACATTCGGAATGTCATCATTTAGGAAGTAATTTATTTCACCAATATTTCGAGCTCATTATCGAGAAAGGCTCGGAAATGAACAATTCTGCTGACGTTTGTCATTGACGCAGGCGCTTTGGCCGTGGGTCAGCATCTTCACCATACTCGCATTTACGAGTCCTTCTCGATAACCATTCAATGGAACTCTGTAGAAGGGCGTGTCACAGCAGTTCTTAGTAAAATCACTATTCAACTGTGAGAGGCAGGGATGCACGAATTTTGCTTTCGAGAGGTTTTTGACAACCTCGATTTCGGAAACTTTAAAATCAAAACATCGTGCAGTTCTGACGAGAAGCCTTTTCTAAAAATCTTCATTTTTTCGTTGAATAGTTATTATGAAATTAGAGGGTGTTCAATATTGTTTTCGCACGAATAACAGGGCAGGACCAGTTATATAGAATGGGCCAATTTCATGAACTTTGGAATTGACCAGTTTGGTACATATAACGAGTTACTAATGATATTCGTTAGATAATAATTATTGTACACCCCTTTTATCTCATTTCGAGAAAAATGGGTAAGATTATCTACAGAGTAAAAAATGTTATTTGCAAAAAAACTATAAAGACCTAGAAATTCAAATTTTAGGTATGAAATCAGGACGATAGAACGAAACATCTACTTGGCTATTGATCACGATAATAGCATAGACTATTTTAATCTTAATCTTCACATTTTAAAAAGATATTAATGTCGCTGATTTATCTCCTATTTCCAGCGAAGTGAACCTTCTGAGGAAATTTACCGAATTTGGCAAATTCTCTTGAAAAGATTCACTTCTGTTCTCACAAACCTTAAAAATTATAAATTCTACAAATTTTCCTTCATTCGGTTCAAGGAACACTTCGCGCACTGCCGATAAATCGACTTGTTTTTAGAGAAGGCAGGCTTTTTCTTCACTATTCCTTTCTTTAACTCTTACCTGTCTTGCTCTTTATCTCTTCTATGACATTGCAGTTATGTATTGTCGAGTTTTCATTTTTAGCAGTTCAATAAACTTTTGTAGAGAAATCTACTCTTGCTTATCTCTCAACAGGCTAACAGAATCCAACTCCCAATCTAACAATATTCATCTCTCTTTGTTCTTGGATTTCCACTCTGGTGAATCGCCGAAAGCTAACAATAAGACTTTGATACCTCAAATCAAACTCGACCTTTCGATTCCCCTTCCATCTTCTTATCGCCCGGTTACACCGTAATATTTATTAAGACAGATTTTATTCGAAAGTCTACTCGATTACATGTACCTTAACCGAGAAACGCTTTTTGAAAATTTCTTGTCAAAAGACCCTATTTGGAAAATATTTATGCAATTTTTAGATTCATCATTTCAAAAGTGCATCACACGCTGAAGATGTAAGTAAGAGTTGACTTTGGAATGAAGTGGCCTTAGAATTGAATTCCCTACAATATATAACCGAAGAATAGATTTTTCCGACATCATTTACGCTTTAAACAGTGCAAAAGGAAAGGTATGAAGTCGTGATGCGCAGTGAGTTTTTCAGTAAAATCTGCTCCGATTATGCGAATCTGGAGACGTTTCTAAGTCAAATAAATATTTCTATCATTGATAACACCGAGAAATGCATTTTATATATCAGTATTTCATGAACTATTTTCGAAAAAAACACTAATTTCTCAATTTGGCAATGCGTTATAGAAAAGTATATCACTTCTGAGTTCGCACATTCGAGGCTACTTACCAATTATTCATAACTCTCATACCAGTTTCCTATAAAATTCAATATTTCTGTTAGCTTAAAATCTCAAAACACCACATATTGAAAAAAAAACCATGTTCTATAAATACACAACATAAAACTGAACACATTATTTCTAAAACACGATTTATTCCACGATAATTGATTTAATGAATCATGATCATTTAAAACAGCATAGATAAAAGGGAAAATCTGCATATCCTCCATATTTTTGCTGATTTTTTTACATAATGAAAATAAAATTTGAATATCATAAGTCATTTTTCATTTTATTTTCATAATGTACAAAAAGCAGAAACAAATATGGGGCGCATACGCCAGTGTTTCCTGTCGGTATGATAAAAATTGATAAAAACTATTGTCTTCAATAAAAAAAACTACACTTCCGTTGGACTTCTTGATCCGCCATTTGCTCTGACCGGTTGGTTCAAAGTCAGAACGTCGAGCTTCCTCTCAGCTCGACCAATACTGAAATTTCATTATATAATCATCATTTCGCTCTTTTAGCGGTTTTATTAGGATGTATTCGTGTAATGAAGCGACTTTCCGTAAATTCAAATTATTGCCAAACCATACCTCGTTGATGCTGGACGGAGCTCGGGACAGATCTCTGGGCACTTGAGGAGATGCTGAAAATACGTAATAAATTTCTAAGAATCAAAATTAATTATAAAACTGAATTTAAAAAATATATTTTTTTTGATGAACAGTCGTCAAATAATCTAATATCGTAATAACTCTTTTTATCCGTACAAAAAACTCTAAAAAATCTTACATTCGATATTGTATAGACCAAACGGCTTCCAACGATCCTTTGAGCGGTTTCCAAATTTCTCGCACGAAAACGCACACCTTCATTCTGCCGATCAGCTGGGACTCGATTGCGACGCTGCAACAAATTCAAATTGCAAAACGGCATAACTGAAGAAAAAATCATCAGTGATAAACAAAATCGAAATTATCAGAGAAATAGTGTGCATAAATTCTCGATTTAATAAACGATGATAATTCAAAGATTGTTGTTGTGTGCAACAGCCGAAGGATTTTAGGCTAATTTTTCGTGGTTTTATCCACTATCAATATTTTTTAAAACTTTGTTTGGACAGAAGCGGGGGCGAACTTGAGACCCTAGCTGCAGGCAGTAATACACAACCACTGCGCTACACCGCTATTTCCTTGGTTAATAAAAAGTAGGAAAAAACCGACAAAAATTTGAAAAATGGTGAAATAATTTCACAGCAATTAAGGAAGATATAGCCAAGTTCAACTACTTGAAATAAGTCTAATGCCATGGAGCTGTACTTGTGCAGAAAATCGACAAATTTAGAATAAAAATTCGAAAAATAAAAAATCCGGATAGAAAAACGAATGAAAATCATCGTGAAAAATAGAAACCATTTGCAGAATTTTGCAGTGTCTTTCGTTTTCTTTTCATTTCTCTTTTTCGCTCTCGTTTTCTTTGTTCCTGGAGCTGCCTTTATTTTTCTTGATTTTTTATCTTAAAAAATTTAATTTTTTTTTTAGATATGTTTGTTCTGAACGTAGTTTAGGTTGGATAATTCGTAAATGATAAGACCTATCTTTTCCATACCATCTCACTTAACCCTCCTTCCTTTACGTAAACTATAGAACACTTCATCTCGTCATTTACGAATTGCCGTGCTCGCGATTCAGAATCAGCTTTTACCGTTAGCATTTCTGAGCCAATTGAATTCATCTCCTTCTAAATCCGAATCTTCCTCAATTCGTCTTCATAACCTCATCACTGCTCATCGATGTTTCCCAATCGCCTCACTCTTAAGGGCGCGTTCAGACTTCGTCCACCGTGGACGTGGACAAGCGAAATAGTGCGCGAAAAAAGGAGGGGAAAAGAAAGCACTCTCCTCCTTTCGCGCACTATTTCGCTTGTCCACGTCCACAGTGGACGAAGTCTGAACGCGCCCTAATTGCTACTTCCAGCCATCACGTCGCGCAGCCATTCCAACGGGACTGGCCCTCCCAGCAACCAAGTACTTGTGAAAATCATATATATATATATTTGCAGATATCGCGGAATATGAGCGATAAAATGGCGAACAGTCGGAATGTGACACTCGCAGACGTACAGGCATTGAAGAAGCTGGAAATTGTGAGGAGTCTGACAGGCAACGAAGAAAGGGAGGGACTAATAAAGGGGAATTGCAGGATGTGGATCCGGAAGACCTAGTGGATGACGACAGCTACTGCGAAGTGGTTGGAGTGCCCAGGCCTGAGGAGCAGCCCTACAACGTTCCACAGGATCAACTCAACATGGATGCTCTCGTGGTGAGATATGCACTTTTGAGTATCTGAATCAAAGGTTTGCGAGAATAATTTTTGAGCAGGGCAGACTTGTAACTTGAAATTTTCTCACGTCGCTAATCAGAACTTCAAAATTTCATAAGTTCAATAATATTTTAATCTAGTGGGTCACAATATTTCTTTGCTTGTTTTCTTATGTGAAAGCAAATAAATGCATTGGGTAATTATTTTCTTCCCTCATTAAATTTTGTAGTGTGTGCTGATTTCACAAAGTTTTCAAATCTCTGCTACTTTCAAAAACTCCAATTTCAGGAAGACGTGAAGCTGCTGGTTCACTGCAATCTGCTGTGCGACGTGTCGAAGTTTATGAGTGGCTCTCCAATCGAGCAACTGAACACCGAAATGGCGAAGATCACGCAGTGGGGACTCACTTACGAATACATGACCCAGATACTCCAACACAAATACGGAAACTTCGATCTAAAAAAGAAGGTAAAAATTACATTCTGTTCTGAACACCTCATCCAGATCAATAATGAAATATTCCTCAAATACTGTATTACAAATTGGAATTTTCAGAATTGATTTGCAAGATGATTTTTCAATTTAGGAAAGACTGCTGAAGCATCCGATGTTCGGGCAGATCGTGGAGGTGGTGCTCTTAAAGAATGAGTACATGTACAAGGCCAAATCGACTTCCCGTCTCAAGGAGCTCTACAGACAGCTTCACTCTGCATACAACTGTCAAATGACCAAGTTTGTCATTGATTCTGTTTCCTTCACAACGAATAATTCAGACGACGATTCAACGAGAAGCAGAAGCAGACGATGCTTAAACTGATGAGTCCAAATGAACGACGCGCGTCCATGCATGTATGTGTTCAATTGCATAAACTAAATCAAGTGAACAGTTATGAATTCTCTTAGGATATTTCTTTATTTTTAACTATTTTACTTAGAGTCTCTAAGCTTGACTCTCTTGCAGAAATGCGTTTGTAGTAGAAACGTGATAGCCTGAAGCCAACAATTTGGGAAGGAAATACCTTTCAAACTCAAAATGTCTTTAAAAGGCCTAGTCAAAGTCATTAGTGATAACTTGATAAAACAGCAAAAAGTGTTTCTTTCAAATTTTTTAAACTCCGCCTTTATCATTGATTTCTTTTCAGTTCTGCAACTACCTGAACGACCTGATCATTCGAATGATCCTCAGGTTCAAGAAGATCGAGAACATCCACAATGTGCCGCCGAATGAGTTCGAAGAGACAGGGGTTAGTCTGGAAGTTTTTCGATTTGACTCATCCCTTGAAATGCCAGGTTAGCTATCAGAAGATCGATAACCTGCACAGAGCGATTGTGGCGGAGAAAGAAAATGGCCAAAACAGCGATCTCCACACCAAGTATGCAGCTATTCTGGAATTCGACAAGCTCACATTCAAAGAGGTCAGTGAAATGTTTGGAATCCTTCATTCTCATTTCCATAACAGATAGACATAAAATTTGCCCGATAGATTTTTATTAAAGTAGTCTTCGTATCAAAATGGACACATTTAAACAGCATAACCTTTGACTATATCGAATGCGATCCGAAAATCTTTTCTCTTAGAAAATTTTCTACCGTTAAGTTTTAGCAACTCGTCTTTTTCTTCTTCTTATAGTGAAATAATGGAAGAAAAAAACCACTAACATTCAGTGGTAGAGCACGTTTCTAAGGAGGAAAAAATTTGAGGGACACATCGATGCGCTAAGCATAGATTTATAAGAAAAATGATAAATTGATAGATTTATCAGCGTTCTAATAGAGGGACATCTTTCACAACTCTTTTTCACTTTAAATCAGTCAAATTTCTGTCATTCCAGATGGTGAAGAAATACGGTACTCGCTCTTCTATCGTGCGCGTGCTCGACAACGTGCCTCTCTTCAACTCCATTCGCCATATCAACGACCCGAAGAGGGAAATTCTCCATCTCTATATACCCAAAAATTCCAAGCAACCGCGTAAGCTTTCGCAATGTTTATCCAGTTTTCTAGGTATAAATTTGAATCTCTCAATTTGACCAAGGTTTCTTGATTATCTCCGTAAAAGATAGGAAAAATCGTGCCTAATTTTTTCATCAGAAAAATCCGGGAAGATTGAATTTCAAAATTTGTATGAAATCTTCCGACCTTCAAATTCCATTCTATCTCGTCATATAGTCCGATGATCGCACGATAAATTTTCACTAAATATCAGGTGTGCTGATAGTAGTGCAGTGTGATGGAAACGGCATTGTCATTAAATTCTTAGCATAGCCAGTATCTTTGCTGAACATTCATTCTTCAGCCTATTCGAGCGAAGAAATCCTGCAATGCCAGCTGTTTGATTTGGAAGTGGACGACGAAGATTACGCAGTGGGGAAAAGTGCTGTAAACGGAGATGAGGACTTGTGGTATGGAAGTTCAGGCGGGAATCACAGAGGAAGGCCATCGAGTCCGGTTGCAAGGAGGACCAACAATGTGAGATACTCTGATAAATTTGAATCCTTATTTCACAAACTATTCGTTATTCGAGTTTTTCTGTTGTTGAAAATATAGTGAATATTCAATCGATGAGTAGATAGGTAATTTTAGCCGTTTATCATTAGTTCACTTTCGAAATACAATGAAAATTGCAAGCATCAGGAATTAAAAAATTTTCTTGTAATATTCAAAGATCATGTCAAATCTTCAGTACTTGGACGTGGACGATCTGTCAGACTCGGACGGGGACAATCTGTATTCGGATGAGGAAGAGAAAATGACAGAAGAGCAGAAGGAGGAATGGAGACGAGTGCAGATCGAGAAGGAGAGGAGAAGGGAGGAGAGGAAAGGCATGCAGAAACGGGCATTGGAGCATATGAGGACGGAGGGACACAGGAGAATGATCGCCGAAGAACAGCACAGGGCTCGATATGGAGAGGTTAGTGCACTCAGTTGCGCATAGTTCGTGAGACATGCATTCCAGAACACGTTCTTCACTTCGCTCGTCAATCCACACGCCAGAATACAGCCACCTGCCATCGAAGTGGTTAGTCGATACATTTCTTCCCGAAACTTGAGAATAAGAAAAGATGAACCGGAAGATATACAGGGTGTTCATTCATATTTCTACAACTTTTTATTGAATAAACACGTTGTATTCTCTTTTTCAATTAACCCCACTTCATTTTTGGACATTGAAATATAAGGAAAAATTTTCTGGATCGCAGTTTTAAGGAAATGATAGATGATTCATCTTTGACAAATTTTATTCTTTTCTCCAGATTCGCCGAGAAAGTTACTGCTCGAGTAGCACGAACACGACGGTCACAGGCGATGGCAACGAATCGAAAGAAAGGAATCAGCCAGCTCTGCTGTTGGACGACTCCATGTTCGATAAGGAATCCACCGTCCGAACTCGCGTCAATCCGGACAGTCCTTCTCGACGAAAGCAGGCCAGGGTCGACACGCCCAGCATCGTCAGACTCGACCAGTATCCTGCTTACTCTTCTTCCACGTATGCCTGAATATTTTACTTAAAGTTTATATGACTACGAGTACTTTTCTCCCAAATCAGGAAAGGAAAAAAGAAATAGCGTTTGGAAGTAAAGTGCTTCACTATTGTAAAGAAAGAATGGTAGTTAGGGAGAAGCACAACTCTCTCAAGCCTTCTTAACCTTTTTTTTCTAGAAAAGCCCTTTCAGAATTCTAACAATTGCACGTATAACATTCGTAATCTGAGAGGTTTTCCAGAAAAAAAAACGTTCAGAGGGCTCGAGAGGGTCGTTCCAGATAGACATTCTCCCTGACAGCCGAATTTATCAGTCGACCTTTTTCCAGGGACGAAGACCTGGATGAAGTGACCGTGAGGAAGTTGCCGCCTGTCCAAGAGTCGGAACAGCACACCTTCGTCGTAAGCCATTCTTTCTTCTCATTTCTAAATTGTACCCTTCTCCATTTCAGTGCGACCCCGCGAAGCTGCCTCTGATCGTGAAGTTCATCATCAGTTCCTCCTATCTGCTGCAGGTCTGGATGAATAGCTCTGGAATTCTGGTGAGATTTTTTTTTAGAACTTTTGATAAAATAATCCCATAAAGATCACAACTTCATATCCCTCTTCTGAATTCTATGTGAAAACAAGGATCTGCGAAATTTCAAATTCTTCTTGTTATGAACGTTGCTCGCAGGTTTCGAGCAACTTAAAACGAACATTTTTTAAAAATCTAAAATTGAATTCAGATAAGTACGCTCCGCAAGCTGTCTGTACTTTTCGCTCCGAACGAAGTGTCGCTGTTCGACGGCCATCTGCCTTCCGACCTGCATCTGCAGCTCATTCGCAAAGGGTGTCAAGTTGAGCTTGTCGGCGGAGAGGTGAGAATTCAAAGCAACTCCAAACCAGTGTTTCTCCTTATGTTTTCAGCACTCGATCTCCGTGCCCCTTACAGCCAACAGTTCTGCCTTCAGTTTCAGCCACTACGTTCAAATGCTCGTCTCCGCTGCCAAATTGGCTCGACTCACCAATTCGTCTCAGTCGGTTAGTCAGTTTCCAATACACTTATCTCAAAGTGTACACTATGATGTGTTCGTTATTACGAAATCATAACCACCTACCACTACCACTACCTATCCCCCTCTCCTTAATCATTCAAGTTTTCACTTGTCAGGACTGTCTTTTCAAGTGTTTGTCCCTGAGTCGAATTTAAGAAGCCTCTAAAGAAGATCATCTTTATCTTCAAATAATCCCCGAATTCAGCTCTCCTCTCTGCACGAGCATTTCGGTCTGCCAGAAGTGAGCGAATTGCTGGCCGATGACTCGATCGAGAAGGAGCTGAGCACTCTAATGCAGCTGCAGGACGTCCGCATCGATGATAATGGACACATTCAGATTGACAATCTATAGGCAGGCAAACTGACAATGACAATAACATGACGTGCAAATCGATACGTATGTTTTCTCACAACACCAGTTTATTCCAATATTTCCTTACAACACTCATTCATTTTGGTAGAAATGTGATTAATAAGAGCAGGAAGAAAGTCCTCATCTTGAACTCTTTAACGGCGAATTTTACTTTGTGGATTAAAGAGATTTTTGCTCTTGCTAATCCAAATACTTTTATTCTTTGCATTTTACTACCTTCTACGCCATTTCCTGTGATAGCATATGAAAAATGCGTAAATCCTTTTCGATATTCAAAATGTACCATTCAAATTCAATCATCATTCATATATTATTGATGCTTTGTTTTCATTGTTCTGATTGATGGTCTGATTTCATGCACATTCAGTATCATTTCTCTATTCAACATCATGATATCGATATTATCTACCTTTTTTTCTTCTTTTCTAGATGATAAATCTGTGTGAATACTCGACATTTATGTAAAATTTATCTGACTATCTCCAACTGAGAAGATTTTACGGGAAGTGATCACATGCGAAAAGTTGCGGGTTTTCAGCTTATTTGTTTATTTTTATGACGTATATCAATTCATAATTGCTAACCATTTTTAGCTTCATGTTTTCGTGAATTTTATGAGAAACTGATTTAAAAGTGAAAAGTAAATATTTAACCGATCTTTATTCCATTTCATCAATTGTTTTTATGAGATGGTGAAAATCCATAAAGTATCTGACAAATTTCTCATTTTTAATGAACCGAATATTTACGAAAGTTCAGAAAGTTTGAAGCAATGAACGGTCAGCAGATGCCTTCTGGACACACAATGTCTATCGAGGAGTTGGTGAGAAAATTAGAATTCTGAAAAAAAAAGAATTGTATCTCGTCATCGCTTTTTGTTATGGCGAAGTTTGCATAAATTGATCAAAATGTTTATTTTCAGCGGGCAACAATGATGTCGTTGAGTTGTCGAATCGTGAATGCCAAACAGGCGATCGCTGCTGTGGACGGGCAGGTCGAGGGCGAATTTGAACTCGACGGCGACAACAAACTCGAGAACATCTATAAGTCGTAAGACAGCTAACATTTTTAGAAAAAAAAAACTTTCCCATAAATTTTGCCCATCTACGTATTTATTTTTAGAGATGGCTAGAAAGTGTGAGTTGTTTAGAGTTTTGTTTTCCTTTTCAAGTTTTAAAAATGATTTCAAATTTCAACTTTCTGAAGATAATAAATCACAGAAGAAGAATGCTTTTCCATTCAGATTGGAATCTGGTCGGGGAACTCTGGCAGACTTGGCGAACATGTTCAACAGGATCAGTCTCAGCTCCAGTACAGGCAAGCTTGAAAATTATTGTAAATAGGTAGGACCACCAAGATACGTTTCTTTTTCTTGTCCACACATACGAAGCGTCGCATTGATTTTTGTTCGATTTTATTTTAAAATTAATTTAATGCTAATTTTTCTAGTTTTTTTCTCACCGGGAATGAATGAAGGACTCAATGAGGATCTCAAAAATGGGCCGTCTTTCATCCAGCTTCGATGAATTCCTGATTATGGCTGGCGATCCTTACAAATAGGGAAGGAAGGAATGTTTCAGCCCAGCAGCAGATGATGGAAATCGATGGACTAATTGAGATTATGAACTGCTGCCAGCTGAAGGACAGGCTAAGGGCCGTTGCGGAGAAGGGCAATGCCAGAGAGGCACAGTTCGTCGATGATGGTTTGTCTAACACATTTTTAGAAAAGTTATTATTCACTTTACACTAATTTATTGTAAATGGCCGAAAACTTGAGACGACATAAAAGGAGCATCTTTCTTTCTCCCCCCTTTTGTGCGCCTCAGATGCGCGAGAGACGAGCATTTGTTCATTAAGCGATTTCTTTGTTTTCTTTTCGTTTTTCATGTTTTTAAGAGCAATTATCGATGATTAATTGGGTAATTTCTATCATTATCGATAGAGGAAAGTAATTGCCAAGTACTTGTTGCAAAAATCCCGTTAAATTCGAAGAAAGCAAAGGAAGACGAAAAAGAAATAGCCAAATGAACAAGTGTCGTCAGCGCGCGCATTCGAAGGCTCAAAGAAGAGGGAGAAAGAACACGCTCCTTTTTATTTCGTCTCAAGCTATCGGCCATTTACAATACCATTTCTATTAAAAGCGATCCATAATCTTAAAATAAATAAAATTCTCTGTTCCTTTGTAAAATGTCCATCAAATGATTAATCTTGTATTAGTTTATGATTTTTCATTTGCAGCCAATCGTCACTTCTCCTTCCTGCAACAGGCCAGCCAGCTTCCCATTTCCACTTCGGCAATTCTCCAGAAACTCTCCACCGTATTTCTTCTAATTTAAACGGTTTCAATTCGCATTGAATTTCAGCTTGGTGGCAATTCTTCGAATGAAACGATAGAGGAAGAAATCTCTAAGCTGATCGATGAGAAGCGCCTTCTGCTCGAAGAGAAAGGTATTCAATGTTAATGATAAACGAAGAGTTTTAAAAAAAATAATTTTCTGCTTGAAGAGTCCCCAAGCTTCGCCCCCTTGAAAAATGCGTTTTTGGTAGAAGCGTGGCAGTTTGAAATAGAAAATTTTGGAAAGAAGTATCCTAAGAACCCAATATGTCTCAAATAACACCATCTAGTTCGATGATAAACTTGATAAAATGGTCCTGTGCAAAAAATCAGGTTAAAATACTTGCGCAAAAGCTAAATTCGTTTACAAAAATGTGCTCATTTTGGGTGATTCATTTTTGCGATTTTTTCCGTTAGGAACTTTTAAAGATTATTTGTTCCTTTCAGAAACCTATTAACATCCCCCGATTATCTATTTATAAAAAAAATTATTTCAAAATTCTATTTGGCATATCTACTTGAGGACCCTACTTGAAGAGATTGCTAATTGGATCAAATCTTAAACATCAGTGTGTATGAGTGTTGAATATGGTTTTATGAAAGATTTTTCTAATCATTCAAGTTGAAGTTTGATATTTCGCTTTTGGAAATTCTCATAAAAATGAAGATTAAAACATTCTTTCAGAGCACATGATTGAAGCTACAAAGAAGGAGAAGGAAACTGCAGAGGGATTGGAGAAGAAGAAAGTGGAATTGGAGAGGACTATCAAGGAATTCGAGATGAGTTGGGATCAGTGTTGGGCGGACATTCCATTGCCGTTTCCGAAATTTTCTGTTTCCGGTCATTTTTTGGGCAACTTCCGGTTCCCGAAATTTGAAAATGCATTTTCCGCCCAATTCTAGTTGCGATGGAGAAAGATGAGGCAAAAGTAACGGACAAAAATTTGAAAAAGCATCATATTTACACGGCTAATTTTTGTCAGAGTAATCTGATTCTGCCAAAATGTTGCAATATTGTATAACTCACTACACTCAACACAGTCTGCACCGTATTTCACCAGATTTAAATTGATACATGACATATTTGTAGAACAACAGGATATTTATTGACTGAGTTTTCAAACTTTTACTTAATTCTTTATATTGGTTGCTTGAGGAGAACATCGGGTACGTGGTGAAGGATCTGGCCACGGAGTTGCAGATGAGGGAAACTGCCAATCTGACTTCCTACCTCATCGGACATGAATCTAAGATCGACACCGTTCTCGTCGATTCTCCCAGTCGCCACAATGAGACTATCTCCGTTCACCACTTAAGGGTATGTAAAACTACTCCTTCAATTCGTATTTTTCAACATAGTTTTGAAGAGTTGACTCGAAAATTTCTGAAGAAAAACCCACAATTTATTATTCATTATTGATGAAGGTTTTTCTTTCGAAATTATACAAACTTTATTCCGAATAACTGATCTAGGAAATAAAATCGAAGGAATAATGCAAAATCACTTTTCAGGCTCTGGAAGCGGAAGAGGAGAGGGAAAGAGACCGAGGACAAAGAAGGAGAATGGTCGAAGAGGAGAGTGAACTGCAGAGCGCTGGGGCTGAGGACCCCACTGAACAGGGCTCCATCGAGGAGGGTAATGAAAAATTTCATGTCTTAAAACATTTTTTGTTGTTGCAAATACTGTCTGATCTACATTATACGAAATTCATTACTTCCTTTTGGAAAATGAAAATGCACATGTTTTTTTTCGTAATCAACAATGAAATTTATTTCATTTCAGTCTGAATTGAAACGATTTCTAACAATAAGATAACAAATGGCTAATCGCACGAGTCAAGGAGGAACAATTCTGTGAGTCAACTTCATGTAAATTTGATCTTCTCTATTTTCTCCTATTTTTCATTATTGTTACTTCATCAAATCTTTCTTTCGAGTTTTTCGTTAATATTATTTCATTACATCGCGTCCGGGTTCTATTCTGTGGTATTTGACATTAATCTCAGTTATTATAGCTCAATTTTGGAAAGATTTTGGATTATCATTCTTGTAGGAGAAAATAAAAGTCATTGTATAGCCAAGCTCGTCTAAATTTTGCCTATCTTTATTGTTCTGAGTTCTCTGCAATTCTCGTGCATAGTCTGCTCCTCCTCTCTATGGCTACAGCAGCCCTGCCC
>LIAE01006817.1:69977-86825 GCA_002287525.1 Diploscapter pachys | reverse complement strand
GAGAAGTGCTTTCCCTCCTATGCTGATAAGATCAGTGCTTCCAATGTGAGTGAAGCTTTACCGACTTCTCTCTAGTTAATTTTTACGCACAGCTACAATATTCTCGATACATGCATACCTCCATTGTGCTCGTCTTGTGAAAGAACCACAATATTTTTCTTACTGTTATCATTCTTTTCTGTTCCCTAACGGCAGGAAAAATCTTTCTCAATGTTCTTGACAAAATTTCTAGTGGTGGAAGAGATATAGCACATGAATAATCTAATAGAGAAGAGATTTTTTCTAGTTAATAACGGTGAGGATTGTGGGGTAGTACCTTTCTCCAAAATAAAACTTGAGTTAGGGTTGTAAATAAAAACCCACATTCGCGGGTCAGGTATAAAAATTTCAAATAAGTTTGATTTAACTAATATATTGGAAAATATTCCGATCTCTAATTCTGTTTTTTTTAGAAATCTCAACCAGAGCAGTTGGATATTCCTGTTGGAAAGAAGGCAGCAGTGATGGAGTCGCACAATTGTATTGAATGCGGGGAGGTCGTGGAGACATTTGGAGTGGAGACGGGTAGGGTGGAGAAGATCGAGACGCATTTGAGGACGAAACATGCAGGGGAATGTGCCGCTTACACCTGCGACGCTTGTGGATATGCTAATGCTAAAGAGGTTGGAATTGTTTGTTTGTTTCGTTTTTTTTTTTTTTTATTTTATTTGAAAATTCCTAACTTTGCAGTACACAGTCCGGTATCACATCTGCCGTCGACCCGAGAGCGAGCGAATTGCAGAAATCACTGTCTCTCGAGTCAAAGACAATCGACGATTCGGCCTGAACATTGCGAGATTCTTCCCTTCTCTCTCCGGTATGAAATGAAATTTTTTTCTATATATATTTTTTTGTTGTTTTAATTTATCCTTTACAGATCAATTTCTGGACCCCGAAGAAGAGCAAATGAAGGCAGGAATTTCGAGCATTTTTGAATCATCTACCGCTTCGATTTCGGACATCACGAATGTATGCAATTTGCAGGACTTAATTCTAATCGAATTTGTTCATTTCAGACGAATCATCAAACCAACGGCTCCTCTAGCGACGATAAGAATTCAGAGGAGAGTTCGTTCAGTTGCGAGGTTTGGTCTATTTCTTTCGGTTTAGTTCAGAGAAATAGTTGCAGCTTTGTCACACGATGATCGACCTGAACGAATCTGGAGTGGGAGCTCTGCTGACCCACGCAAGGAAGCACAATATCCGGCTGTTTGAGGAGCACGAGAAGAATGGGTGGGTAGGAAGTAGAGTATTGTATATTTGAATGACAAACTCTGAATTATTCGAAAAGAGAATATCTATGAAAGGATACGTTTTTATTTGAGAAATTTTGTTTTTTTGCAGAAATGACAGCGACGATCAACTTCGAAGTGCATGGTTCAAATCAATCCAGCTCTGTTTTCCCAAATTGGTAAGAACTGTCTAGAAATTTTGAAAGTCAAAGACTAAAATTTAGGCAAATTTGAGCTCGAGAATGTAATAGAATTTGTAAATTATCGACCTTTTTATGCACTCTATTCAATTCATTCTAGTTAGATTTATTCATTCCGCTGCATCATCGACATTCCATATCATCGAGGGTTTTATGCTTTTCAAACATTCCCTTTCCAAAAATATTCACGGATATTTTCTACGATCATTCTAGTATATTTTGTAGTTTTAATTTGAACGTTTAGATTTTCATGCATACACGTGCATTTTATTACAGCTTTAAAACAACGAATAAAGTTTTTTTTCTTTAATTTCTTCCTCTACCTGAAATATAGTTTGATTGCGTTTTCTAATACGCGCATAGATATTTTGTGATGTGATTATTTTGTTATTGCAATTGTTTCTATTCAGAATAATAGGATATGCCGTCTCAGCGTCCAGGCACAAGCAGACAGAGCTCGTCCCGAGCTGCTACACAGGTGCCGAGGTCAAGTTCCATGCCTGATCCTGCTTCTGCTGCTACTGATGTGAGGAAAATGAGAGTGATTTACAGAAACAAACGAATTGCAGAACAATCTCCAACAGGAAGACCTTGCCAAACAGATCGTGCAGTACACACTCTATGGAACGGTATGCATCGTTATTGGTCTTTATTATTCTCGATCGTTCGAAATGATATTCCAACTTATCAATGCTAGGATAAAGTAGGTTAGAAATCTTGTTCTGCTTTTCTCGAACTATTTGCTTTTGAAATGCTGGCATGTTGGAATATCTACTCTTAGTCTCGTTCATCTTTGATTTTTTTTTCGAAATGGGCAACAGAAATTTCTAGGATGTTTGAGCAGGATTATTAGATCTTCGAATGATTTCATATACTGTAAGCGATGATGGTTTGTGGTTTTCAGAGCCACCGCGGTCATTACAGCGATGGAGATATCAGGAAAGTAGCTCAGGTCAGACAGGAGGAATTCAAGAGCGCAACTCTCGATGCGACCAAGCGTCTCAAGACTATTCTTCATGCTGCGGTTTGTTTCTCTTCTTGCTTACCTTCATTTCACTTACCCTCTCAGACCATCAACGACTCCACCCGTCATCGTTCTGTTCTGACCAGTTCCAATCCGAGGCTCTTCCTCGATTCTGAATTCTCAAATGATCCTAAGGTTTTTTTTAAAAAATATTTTTTATATTTTCACAGATGGAAGCTCTTTTTCAACTAGAATGTTTATTCGATCTAAATTTCATGCACTTTATTTTGGAGATAAAGCAGTGTTCTTGTGATCAAAATTCATGATTTAGGAGGAAGCAAAGAAGGGATTTCTGCTGGCGATTTTGATGTTCATCAACATGTCGCAGAATCCGAAGTGCCAGTTGAAGGATGTGCCGATTGGCGTCCGCTACGAGACGCTCTGGGCTTTCCTGGTAATGCATATGATTTTTACGGGGTGCGCTACTGTAAACTTCCGTTTATACTTGATGAAAATGAAAAATAACGCATTCTTTGAACGCGTAAAAATAAACGAATGTGCATTACGAACATACACAGTTTTACGGAATTTGTAAAAGAATGAGAACGTGTGAAGCAATGAACGAGTTTGATATGCACACTTCCTTATTTTTGCGCGTACAAAAATGCGTTACTTTTCATTTTCATCATGCAATCGGACGTCAACAATATAAATACTGTTCGATTTCTAATTCACTTTTATGCTTTGAGAACACAGCGTTTTGAATGATAAAGCACAGACTTTGATGACACATTATCGATGCTGCTCTTCTGAAAAGCTACATCAAAATTTAGACATGATATTGAGTACATATGAGTCAGAATACAACAATATATACCCGATAAGCTAAAATTCACTATAAAAGAAAATCGGACAATAAATAATTATGAAACATCCTATAGTTGGTCATTTTATTTTACTCTCAACTTCTATTCTTCATAACGAAAAACATGCATAATTCAGAAAGTATCTGCTACTTTCAGACCGAACTTGGCTACGAGGAAGGCTCGCCAGACCCCGAACTGGGAGATCTGACCAAGCTGATCGGACCTCACGTCAATGCGGAGTTCATCAAGAAAGGTACTACATTTATTTCTATTATCTACGACTCACAGAATGTGTATCAATCGTAAAACGCACTCTAATCCACTAACCTTAGATTCTCATAAATTTGCACATCATATTTTGAGTAAAGCATCATACCATTGCATTACTATATTACAATCGACTTGAATGAAATGCATCTATTCGAATAGACATGCAGCTAATAGCGCTGCTTCCTCTGCAGCTGTACTATTGGAGTACGCTTACCAATTGATACATTTGCGGAGTCGCAAATCATAATTTCAGAAATTATTGAGATTTTTTGCAGACTGGCTGCAGATGAAGAAGCACACAGACGCGAATGATGTGGAGCAGATTTATGTTTCTTGGGGCAGAAGGGCTGAGATCTACATCGATCAGACGGTTAGTTTCTATAGAAATAAGTGAAGAAAAGTCTGAAAACATGCGACAACATGGCACGTGAAATGTTCGAAATGGTGTTTTGTAAGAGAATGGTATTTTTTTCGTCTATGTGGTTTCCAAAATTGTCGCTCAAAATATGATAAAGAATGAACAATATGATATCAAAGAATTTGCTTTGACTGAATTCAACTTCCTATTTAGCGATTCTCAATTTCAGCAGCTTCTGCAGTTATTCTGCGAGATAATGGGCGAGAAGACATCCAAATACCCCTCCTACATGGCCAAGGCGAGGAGGGAACAGAGGGAACGCAAACTCCTCTTCGAGAGTAAATAGAATCGGTCAGAGTTGTTTTATCAGTGATTCCATTCATAATATGATCTCGTTTAATTTGTAAACCTCCCGGTAACATTTCTGCACTAAAGTATGCCTTATTTATCAGTTTTACTTATCAATTTTAACTTGTTGTTTTTATCAAATCTCCTTTTCAATTGAAACTATAGTAAGGATTTGTGCTAACTTAAAAAAAATTAACCTCTAAAATCTGTTTATTCCATTCATTTCACATCTTCACATCGACAGTCAGTCTTCTTTCGTTATTATGATCCGATGAATTATGAATTATCATCAAGAGTAAACTAAAACGTTTCTTCGAGTTTCGGAAGAATGATAAATATGTTACAAGAAAGGTGGAAGAAGTACTCACACAAGTATGCAGATTGAGAGAGACTAGAAAATGGAAAGGAATACATACACATGGAGTAGGGAAATCAGTTGCAAATGCAAGTAAAGCACAAAATGGCACACATATCACCGATCAGTAGAATTAGAATCAGATATATAGAATTATGAGTTGTGACAAGTAAATGATTAAACATTGAGATCCAATCCTTGTGGGGGCTTGTTAGCCCACCGCATTGCACCCAGAGCACCCGAACCTGCACAACCACTTGCAGAGGAAGTGCAGTCACCCAGAGGGGAGATTTTTGAGGACGAGGAAGACAGAAGAAGGTTGCCATTTCGCAGGTCCATCTGAAGATTTAAAAAATAGGGAAAATCAGATTTCTCAAAATTTGACTCGCAGAAAAAGAGTATCTTTTCGAAAGAAGAAAAGAAGGCATGTTTTTTGCTCTCTCAATATGACACTTATTTATGCTGGTTGAGTTTTAAGAAGTCTAAGAAAAATATGAATTCCAGAGAAAATTGAAATGACGAGATGAACGAAAATCAGCTAAAATTCGTCATCAAAGATCGTAGAAATTGGCTTCAATGAAAGTTCGAACAGTTTTAATAATAAATAGTGATGGTATCGAAGAAAACTGCTCGAAGTTTTCAGATAAAATTTCTTCAGAACTTTTTAAGAGGTGGTTGAAATTTGGTTTGGAAGAATTTTGTAAAATAAATAATGATGTTAGATGGGCCATACCTGCTCATTTGAGAGATCCTTGGCATTTTTGCTCAAAGCATCAGGAACAGTGGAAGAACGAACTGGATAGGTCTGAAACGAACTTGACCATTTTGCGTCTTTCTTTCAACACAGACCTCTTTGGATTCCTCATCTATTCCACTCAATCGCTCATTGGCTGGACTCATCAAACTGGTCACTTAAATTTATATAATTTTAATTCGACTTCTTCTTCTTCTTCCATAGTTTTCGTAAAAGTACAGAAAGACAAACTCGTGAATGAATTCTCAAGGGATGCAAAAATGCGGACTCTTTTATAATCATTCACAAGTTGTCATACAATATGATGACGATGTTTAAGTTTAGGACAAATTTCATTTTGTTTTCCAGAAGATAGTCCAATTATCCCCTTGAATGCAGGTTGTCATAACATCTTCCTGTTCCAACGGGCAGCTATTCCAAAATGCAATCATCTATAGCATATAACGCGTGCAAAGTGGTGGGTTGTGAGTTGTGATTAAAAGGTGGGAAAGAGTGTAGCAGCAACTAAGGGAGCAATCATACAAATGGAATTATATGAGAAAGACACGGGGGGTAACGAAGGGTCACGACACTATGACAAATGAGTGCAACGATGCCAAGGATACCTACATCGGGATGAATTGGAAGTGGAGTGGGCCAGACTGAGGAATGTGGGACGGGGAGGGCGGCAAGACGGCGCTGAAATCGATTAGGACAACTCAGAGTGATTAGATTATTCGAGGTTTTGAAGTAATCCGAGAGTGTTCGAATTTTATAAAAAATAATGTATGTAACACAAATAGTTGAATTCAATCACTTCTACTCGAGATGAACGATGGAAAGAGAAATATTGGGCAGAGAAGCTTTCTGTGAATGTCTTGCAAATTCAATTCATACAGTCAATGAATGAAAAATTAGTGAAGCTGCCTGAGTGATTGATTGTGAGTAGTGATAATAATAATAATGCAAGAGAAGCAGAGCTGTGAATGGAAAGCGATAGAAGAACGTGCGAAATGGGAAAGGAGGAGTGAAATCGAGGGGATAGGAAAGGAAAGCAATGAGAAGAAAAGACTTACTCATGGATGTTGTAGTTGAAGTGCCCATTGGGGAGTCATACCCACAGTTTGACGATGACGGAAGAGGCTGAAATTGTGCTTTCAATATTCACTTATTCGTAATAGGTGTCAGGGGTGAGAAGATTTCTACATTTTGACAATTGATTTCAATTTTATCGGAGAATTTTCGATGTCGACTTTTCCCAATATCCTCGATTTTCGTCCCGGCATCACAAGTATAAAAACAACTCGATTCAAATTACATAGATAAGGGAGCAAAACCTTTCGAACAGTTCAGTTTCAATAAAAAAACGTTACTCACAGTAGTAGAATTGGAAATAGCATTGGGCAGACTGACAGTTCGTTTCATCTTGAGCGAATGGGGAGGCAGACCGAAGTGCTGCAATCGCTCTTGTCGTTCTTTTCTGCAAATTTCAATTTTCATTTTTTCATAAAAATAGAATCATACCGACTGAGCATGGTGGTGATGGCGACTTCCTGACGAAGACGGTCCAATTTGAGCATCGATTCCACTGCCTGCAATTTGAAGGGGTAAGGATTGCAATCAAATGAGTGAATGCCTGAATAGAATTGGTGTAAGCCTCGATGTAGCTGAGCTGTGGATTGGCAGTCGTCTGTCCATTTGTCTGTCCCTCTGCCTGTTCATCCTCTGCTTCTACTTCATTCTCGCTGCCCATTGCGTGTTTGGCTGCCAACATTGCTAGCGATTCTCGTTCTTCGATGTCACACGAGGACTAGAATTGATTCTTCATAATAAGATAGAAGAAATAAATTCTGTGAAAATCATTTTCAAAATATTGGCAATAAATTCAAAATCTCGGGATTAAATTAGATTTGCTCAAGAATGAAATATTACCTTAGGCACATGAGCGACCAAGTCATAGAGGACAGAAGTATGATAGGCAGTTTCTGTGCCGATCATTCGCTTGAAAATCCGCTCTGCAAAGGAGGACTTCTTGTAGACCTGCATGCAGATTCGCTTCCGAAGGACCACATCCATCACACAGGGATGAGATAGACGGACTGTTGTCTGAAATGAAAGGATAAACTATATGGAAGGGAAAGAAATGTCCGACCTTGAGAATGGCATAGATCCTCTCGTTAGAAGGAGTCACCACATTCAGACTGTCGTTATCGTGTACAGAACTATCCCAGGGGCAAATTACGCAGCACTGGAATTGAAAGGCTTTATAAACAATCAACAAAATACATCTATATTAAGAGGAATTACCCTCTTCTCATCGAATTGCAGAGGAGGCAACATGATGAATTGTCCGTTCGTTTCCAAAGGCAGAATCGAGTGTTGTCCTGCAGTTCGCAATGTCACCTGCAAATGAAATGCGTATTTGGGAAATCAGCAACTAGACGAAATAGTTTATAAACATTAAGAGAGAATAGAAAGTTCTCCTATTGTGCATATTATTTCCCAAATTTCAAAATTTTTAATTCGCGAATTGTCCAATTTAGCAATGAAATAGATCATGACAAAATAATGTTTCAAATAGAATACGAAAAGAATAATGTATACCTCAGATGCACTCGCCTCCCCAGCCATGTCATCAGGATTCAGATCGAGGAACACAACCGGAACATGCTTCTCAGTGCCGAGTGGGGGAGTCCAATCACAGGGAGAGCCGGGGATTTTGGAATTCGGGGCGGGGATGGCCACTGCAGCTCGCTCTTCTGTCAGAGCGATCCACTGGGCCATCAACGAGTGTTCCCTTTCCTTGTCAGACTCCGATTTGGCTGAGCAGGAGGATAGCTGAATTGCAAGAATAAGGAGGGTGGTCTTTATCCGCCAAAAACTTTGGTGGATAACGTTATGATCCCCAAGAATGAGTTTAGAAAAGAGTCAAGATAAAGAACCTTGTCGAGTTGTTGTTCCAAGTACTTTTGCCTCGTCTGCAAGGCCCCTGTCCATTGCGAGCGAATCACTTCCAGGTCTTCTTCCTAAAATGATGAATAAGCATTGCTCAGGGAGAAAATAAATTCCTGCCTGATAACTGTCGAGTGTTTTGTGGACATTGGGTTTCCTGGGCCAAATGCAGCCGATGGCGACGGAGTGAATGGAGTCGATGTGCAGAGGCAGACCCTCGCTGAATGGCAGATTCACGCCCACACAAATGCGTCGCTGCTGGCCCTGAAGGAAGAATAGGTATTTTGAAATCGAACTTTCGGGTGCGTGTAATTTTATTTCACTTGTCTTCTATTCCCTCTCTATAAGAATTGAGTGGGATAAATCCACAAACCCTAGAATTTCATCTTTGTTCATTAGATAAAATTAACTCTTTGGCTGGCTTCTTGAGAATACATCGGTTGAATAATAAATTTCAAAAATCGAAAACTTGCGAAGACATCGAAATTCACTATCAGATATAATCCTGGAAGTCTTAACTTACCTGCTGTATCATCGATACGAATTTTAGCGATTTGTTAAATTCAATTTCTTTGGTTAGAAGTTAAAACTAACCTGTCTCAACTGATACACCCCTCCAGTGCTGACGTCCTCGAACTGCCTGCACTCGACAGGCTCCCACTTCCCATTCTCATTCAGCTCGTTTATCTGCATCCACAACTCCAATCGACGAGACACTTCGCCCCATCGAGCCTGAAAGTCAATGATTTTATTCAAATTTTCGGAAAGTTCAATCGCAATGTGCACTTTTTACGGAAGACAACAATGGTCAGCTTTCTACAGTAGGAAATATTCTTGAACGCATAAACCATCAAGACGTTAGAAAATTCGATGTTCAATAAATGTAATAGAAAAATGAGCTCAAAGGGAAAAATTGTCTGAAATAACAACTTCCGCCAACCTGCAGGGATTTGTTCCTCTCCTCTGCATCGAGTTTCCTCGCAGCATCCTTCTGTTCAGAGCCACAGCTCCTATGGCCCCACACCTCTATCGACAGGGCATCTTCCTGCACGTATTCCAGGAATTCCTCTGTCACGACCACGGGGAAGTCCTGCAAAAAAAAGCAAATGAAATCAGAAGAATGAGCAATGCAGAGATACCCTCTGATGTTCGAAAATGACGACGGTGTGGTTGGAAGGCTGTGGATGGGAGAGGTCGTGGGAAGGGGCAACGACGAGCATTTCTGTGGCATTGAAGAAGGAGTACTGGCAGAACACGAAATGGGATAGAGATTCTGGCAGATCACAGACTCGCTTGATGCGCACCTGAAAATAATTTTTATAAAAAGATCAGTTTTATTAATCTGCGTTAAACTTATTTCCATAATGATGAAATATAAAAAAAATTGGAATTGGAAAAATCTTTTAAAAATTCAACTTTTAGTTGATATTCGTTATCAGCATAGTCGAATTGACTTATCCACCAATTATGAAGAGGATTTATTTATGAATCATACACTTTTACATTCTTTATCAAAGTAAAGAAAAAATTAAATCCACTCACCCTGCAGTTGATGACTTTCCCAATCAGGTTCTCGCATCCAACTGCTCTGTCATCTTCGCTCTCAATTGGTCCTGCCACTCGATAGATTTGCACGTGCAGCCTTCCTGCGACTTCTCCCTGTTGCGAGATGATTGGAACCTGCAAATTTGAATTTCAAGGAATAAGAACGGGTTTGTTGTCATTTTCATTTTCTGCTCATCAACAAACACGAGCGATGATGCCGATGGCTGTCGCGAGCTGGCCCGGTGGCAGATTGCGCACAGAAAAGGAGATGTGTGACTGATACTTTGAGAGATAGACATAAGAAAGAAAATTTCAATAGAAGATCATCAAATGATGGAGAAAATTTGAAGGACTTCTACAATTCGCTCTACCTGGCAGCCAACTACGCCATCCTGGTCTCCTATGCTCCCCCCACGCGTCGTTACCTGCGCGGAGAACAAGCAATTGAGGTACTATTTTCTAGCAGAGAATAAATGGAATGCAGCGATTTGCAGGGGTTGAGGACACTAATCAACGAGGAGGCGCTCTACTAAAAGAGGAGGATGAAGGACAACTCGCAGAAATCGGTCGGTGGAGCAGCAGGAAGTGCTTGACCCATAAACACGACATACGATATCGATGAGAATAAAGGATGTAAAGAAAAACGAAAGGGATAAATGACTTGCCTGATAATCGAGACGCAGATCGTGTAGAAGCACTTCCAGAAACACGTTAGCTACACCAATTAGAGAATGTTGCTCCTGAAATTCAAACGTTTTCTTCAAGATGATATTGTAAAAGCTTGAAGTTGCCAATGTGAGAGGGAAAAACGTGAAAAATCAGTTATTTTCTCTCACAAGGAAAATTCCTATATAGAAATTCGCAAATCTTTATGAAACTTATCAGATAGACATTTTATACGGGGCTGATCACTTTAGCATGTTAAAAGTGCCTAATCGCACTCTGAAGCTTTTCATTTTTCACTCGCTTTATATGGTAAATGGGCAAAATCGCAAATACAAGTGAAGGAATCGGCGATTTTTCTCCAAATTAGACGGAATGACGAACCTGGCTTTCGAAGAATGGGTCGATGACGACTGAGGGCGATTCCTCGTCTGCCTCCTGCTCCGATCTCTCGACCGCACCGCCGCAGCCCCTTGGCATTCCCTTCTCTGCAGCCTCGTTCATTCTGTCGTCGTACAGCTCCCTCATGTCGATCAGTTTGTTCTCCAATTGGGACAGCTGAAGTATTTGATTGAATGCTCGTCTTTTGCATCATTTCTTACACTCCATAATTGCGCTCCACTCATCCCAACTCGTCTGACGACGATCACTGGCTCGCAGATGAATGCACCGGCCTGAAAATATCGCGTATAATTTGAGTAATCTAGGCTGTAGATATACGTTGTTGATACAATTAGCATAATTACGCTCTAAAAATAAAAGAAAATAGTTGGTGATAGAAAATATTCAATATTTGAGAAGAAAAAAAACCTTGATTTTGGACGGTCTGAGATTGGCAGCAGGAATGTGGAGAGTGACATCGTAAGTGGTGACTCGTTTGTCATTCACAGCCAACTCCTTGCTGATCATGTTGGCCTCGTTCGTCATTGCATGTGCCCTGATCAGATCGGCCTTCAGCCTCTTCAGCGATTCAGCCAACATCTCCTTCTTCTTCTGGGCCCAATAGAAGAACTTGCTCTTGACCGTCTGTCTGCTGCTGCCGCCGCCGCTGCCCCCTGCGAAGGGGAAGGGCGGAGGCAGAGCTGAGGCTGGAGTGCCTAAGGGTGTCGCCAGGCTCCAACAGGGGGTCATTGGGGTCGAGGGTGTGAATCTGGAAAGATCGCTATGTTATCCATCCGACTGACGGAATAGATTGGAGGAGTCTCACCCTCCAGCCTGGAGATTCTGAATGTACTGCTCGAATGCTTCGTACTGTTGTTCGAGAGCGGCCTTTTTGTCCTCCTGCAACGAAAATCATCAGCATACAACAATATCGAATTACTGACGTAAGTTTGCATACTACTTTTTAGTAAAAAAAAAGTTGAGAATCAAACCACGGTGATGTTGTTGGTCATTTTACTTCATGATCAACTAATATCCATGAAGTGGAAATAATCAGAGATTGAGCATGCCCTTACACTAATGATGATCATGAATTCGAAACAATGGATGCTATTCGATTGAAATTCGACCGATTTTCATAATTCGAAATGGAAGACATAAGCACGAAAAACTATGATAAAATAGTATCATAAACTGAAGAACGCGAACTTCAGATATGACAGATTATTTCAAGCTAATGTTGCCCACTGTCATTATGCAAAAATGATTTAGTATTACCTCATGCTTGATAGAGACCCGTTGCATGAGCTGGTCGACAGCAGCCGAGATGCCCCCAGCGCCCTCTCCATTCACCTCGTCCCAGGCATCTTTGTAGTCGTACATGCAGCTCTCCTCCATCGCATTCCCGTCAGTGGCCTCTTTCGGACAATTCACCTTGAAGAAGTGGTGCACTCCAAACAGCAGGCGAAATCCATTTCGGAGCAGAGTTCGCTCGCTAATCTGTCGCCCGTTCACAAACACTCTGCAAAAGAGTAATTTCATTAAGAAATTGCATATCTAAACTCGCCTTCCTTCCTGTGTTAATGGTTCGATGTAGAGTCGTTTCGTTTTGCCTCCATCTTCACTAACCACGGACAGTTTGGCATGCCTAAATTAGGGGCATTTCGTTCAAAAATAAAATAAACTAATATTAAATTCGCTAGAAAAAAAAGATTTTTAAAACAAATTTCGGAATTGAATTTTCTTCATTGCTAATCAAAAACTCAAAGTGAGACTTTGCATGAAATTCTGAAGCGTCAAATCCAAATTAAAAAAAAAAAACCACAAATCATACCTGTGCACGACACCGAGGCCTCGCAGAACGATGTTAGTCTTCTCGCCGTCCCCGTTGGACGATGCCTTAAGATGCAATTCCTCGACAGACCCCAGGCCGCTGTCTCTGCTCGCATCGATTTCTTCAGTGTTTCCCACGATCGCTAAAAGCAATGCGTCAAATTTTTCATTTTATATTTGTTGAAACATTTTACAATATTTTCTTCTAAAATCTTGATGTAATTCTTTTTCTCTGACATATACGAGACCTAGTTATAATTAGAAATCGCAAATGATTTTGTATAGTTTAGTTTTCTTGAATTTTTGGCTCAAAATAATCGAAAGATGCCGCCAAAATCGACCAAGAAAATGAGCACGATTTTGTGATATAAATGTCCCACGAACGCCTGCAGACGCACATTTACGGACAAGACTTTCTGACGAACAACAATTTCTACGAATTGTTCATCGATTCTGATAGTGGTCTTTCGTGAACACCAACTTTGAAGGGGACTTGCTTCCCATTTTTGGCACTTTCAATTATCACTTTTTGAACAAAAGCGAAAATGCAAAGGGAGGAGTTTGCGACAGGTATAATCACTATTTCTACCTGTGCCATTGACGTAGTAGACCAGTAGTTCGTTGAGCGAAGGGTCTGCATTCAGGTTGACCAGGTAGAATTTGTCCTTCTCCACTTTGATGCCACTCGACTCCACGGAAATGCCTATTTCTGACAGATCGCGTTGTCGTTCCTGAATTGTAAATGAGATTATTTTGTGAGCTCTAATTTAGGAACAGACTTTGTTGAGAGTCTCAGTCTCCCGCAGTCTCTCTTCCCAGGATTTATTCATCTGAGCCACAAGCCGTTCGCTCTCTGCAAGTCGCTCACGCAATTCCAGCGTTTCCTGAAATAGTCCAGCATGTTATCCTAAATACCAAACATCTGCTTATTACGAACAAGTTAAAGAATAACTCTCTGAATTTGTCAATTTTTACTTCACTAAAATCTTCGTACAGTCCTAAACGTTTTTTTCTAAGAATTCAGCAATCATTAATACTTAAAGACAAATGAGAACACCCATAGTGGCGGACAAAAGTATTGGATCACCTCATGTTAGGGCTTTACCTAGCTCATTGATCTGCAATGCACAGATTCAGCTAAAATTTCATACACATGTGCGTTTATATAAGACAAGAATGTATTCCAAGGTTCAAATTATCTATGCATTGCAAAGTTCTAGGCTGGGAAAATAGTCTTAACATGGAGATGGCTCAATACTCGTATCCGCCGCTGTATGTCAAATTTCAAAATTAGCGAAATTATTGCAAGCGAATTCTCACGGTCTGTTCCTTCTTGGTTTGACTAATCTGCATCCTGAGCGATTCGACTTCTTCCCTCAATTCCCTGATGATTCGGGCATTCGGATCCTCGTTCACAACAGCGTGGTTGATGATCTTCTTCGCTCTGAAATTGCGATGTTTCAGGCAAAAAATACACGACGATAAAATTTACCTGTCAGCATACCGCAATGTGCTCAGAGTCTCTTCATAATTATCGGCTGCAGGGGAAACTGTGGCAATCATGACAGTTCGAGAATTGCCGCCCAAGTTATCGCGAAGAAGCCTGAAGTTGTTGATTGAATGATCAAATTTTCTGAGGAATAAGATTCATCTTGGGTAGATATAATATTTCGGAATTTCGGAAAATAGAAGTATCATAATTATGGGGAAAAGGTACTTTAGTTCAATTTTGATGTGAATTCATTTTCGTTTTATGTAGCATTAAATTCTGGTCAACAAGACAAAATAACAAACCATGTAAGGACAGAGTCTCTGTAGGGAATGAATTTGTCCTTCTTCGTGGAATTGGACCGCTCAGCCAGAGCAGAGATGACCATTCCAAGAGTGGTGAGGGATTTGTTGATGCTGCCGCCCTCCTCGAGGCGCTTCCCCATGGCTCCTGTTTTCGCGACGCGCTCACTTCCAGCCAAATCAACCAGAGATATCTTCGATACTTTCTCTCCGGAAAACTGAAAAAGATAAAGTAAAGAAAAAGATCTAAAAATGTTCGAAACCTTTGTCACATGTTATATTCCTACTTTTCACCAGTTCAAAAATTTGTACAAAAAAAAATCAAATCAAAGTGAAATTCTGGCAATCTTCACATGTCTCTTGAGAAAGGTAAATGGCTAATTTAATCTGGATTTTCGATATTCACATGCGATTCTTCCTTTCAAAAAGTATGAAAAACACGGCCTTATGGACCTTATGTTTTCGAAACGCCTTACGTTTATTCTCGAAGAAAGCAAATTGGAGTAAACATCGAAGAAAATCGTGCAACGGCCGTTTCTCTTTTTGAAAGAAAGAATAGCAAGTGAATATTGAAGATAGAAGCTATCGGTAAGACTATGAAACGGTTTGTAACAATATTTTCAGAGCAAGTTATTGAAAAATACAAACAACAAACCCCGTTTTCGATATCTCTGAGCGTCTGTGTGAGAGTAATGTTGAAGACCGCGTGAGAACGAGACGACTCTGCATTCATGTTTGTGGCTGCCACTGTTCGGCTTTTGTTGCCTTCGCCGATTAGCGATTCGATTTGCTGAAAATAAATTATCATTTTGTGGCATTAGAAAAAAACGTTATTTTCTACATCTTTACTTCTGAAAAGGAAGTGTTGAGTCAAAAACGAAGAAGAAATCACCTGATAAGAATCAACAGCCAAGTTACTGAGTCCATCGACGATTGGCCCGAGGATTTTGTGTTCGCGAACTTTCAGGGTTTTATTCGACCTGAAATTTCTCCCATTTCGATTTGAACAGGAATATATTTCTTACTTTTTTGGATCGAGCAGATCGCGAACCCGTTCGTTGTAAATTTCCATGTACGAGACTTCGACCTTGTACGTGAGAGACTCGCTGGTCGTTTGGTCGATTCGTTTGAAGATCTGCAAGAAAAAGAATAAATGGTCGAATATGAAAGAAACTTAGACGTACTTCATTGCAGAGTCGAGGAATTATCCCAGGCTGGTCAGATGTGCCCATCATGGAGTACGACTTGCCAGAGCTCGTTTGGCCATACGCGAAGAGACACGCATTGTAGCCCGCAAAAGAGTTTTCCATCAAATCATAGCCAATTTCGTTGAACACCTTCTCTTGGCCTGAAATTTTTTGATTGCAAGTTATTGGAATCCCTCAACTTTTCAGACGTGATTTTATCACTCATATTCATAACCGTTAACATATAGCTTTGTATTCCCACCGAATTTGATCAATTACTGTGCATGATGAAATTTTAAAAATTCTTGTCAATTTATCAAAATAAACATTTGGAAAACCTATTCTAAAATTATTTCAATTATGCAAAACAGCAAAATTAAATTTTGAGTGAAGTTGTGAGGTGAATTTTAAAAGCGCTAGATTCTTCTAGCTTTTTCTTCTATATAGGCTCTTGAGCGCTAATGAAAAATAAAAAAGCGTGTAGTCTGATCCTACTTTACATTCCGCCTATGAGCTAACAACAACAACTTCAATTTCCAAATTTTATTTTATGAATCAAGTTTGAGGAAAGAAAAATACCCGAAACTTTGAATATAATGAATTCCTACAAATTTACAAAATATACATAAAGCACAATATTTAAGAAAGATATCATTCCAAATATCAAATCATAATTCATAAAAAGAAATCTTGAAAAAGCTCACTTGCAAATTGGCTTTCGTTTTGATCCGACGAATCGAAGGAATAGTCGAATGCGAAGGGCTTTGGTTTGTTTCTGAAATTATGGACTTTCATTGTGCCTTCATCTTTCATTTAGAACTGTTTGGAGATTATTTTTTAAGAGGTTTTCAGTAACAGAAAATGAAAAACTTTCGAACAACCAACTACTGAAATTCCTTACTCATCAACGGGGTGGTCGAGAATGGTCTGGTTTCCATTCATCTTCACGACGGTCTTCGTCCTCAATTCCAGCTCTGCAAGGTGTCATTTCATCGAGTTAAGATTACTGTAGTCAGATGTTTGTTTGCCTCTTTTATAGTGCCATTAAGTTGTTTCATTTCATTCGAATTTCATTTGATTAAAGAATAGTTCTGTTCCTCTTTCAAATGGTTCTCAAATTGTTCAAATCCA
>LIAE01006817.1:46199-60123 GCA_002287525.1 Diploscapter pachys | reverse complement strand
AATAATTATATGTTTTCCATCATAAGATTTCAGATTTCTTCGATACTCGCAGTAGCTATGAACGTATTTTCCTTCTGTATAATCAAGCGTTATTCGAGGGCCGAATTTGGAAATTACAAATATCTGATGATGATTTTCGCCATTTTCGGAATCTATTACGCCTTCATTGAGATCCTGGTTATGCCTGTGAGTTTTTGAAACTATTTTTAAAGATAAATATATATTTTGAAATTTATCAAATCACGACTATCCTAATGTTTGGCTTAAAATATAAATTGAAATTAAAGATCTTCATCACAATTCAGTTGTGATGGTATTTTTACATTTGATTAGATTGCATTTTTCAATTACGTGAATTCACTTTGCGTAGGAAAAATAAATGCAATAGAATAAAGATTTTCAAATATCGGCTCATAAATAAATCGTTTGGAACTCAGAGCCACTTTGTCTGGGGGCATGTGCAGGTACTTTTTCCGACATCGTTCATCCGTCATACCAGATATTCTTCTGCAATTGCATGTCTTCATCCGTCGGCTTACGCCATGAGTTTGGTCGTTATTGCTGCGCATTTCATCTATCGGTACTTTGCGATATGCAGGTATGAAATATGGCTTAACGAAATTTCAATTTTGAACTCATTCGTAACCAAATTGTCATTCCCTTAAATTTTTTCATGGAAAAATTATCATTCTATTGAACCCCATTTGAAGAGTTCAATGGCTCTACTGGTTCAACTTCCCACATTGCCTGATTTGGGTGGTGATCTTCATCATTTATTCAATCAATTATTGGGCATCAGCCTACTTCGGATATCGTACAGATCAACCTATCATAGATTTACTGCGAGAGTAAGTTTCTGATTGCAATATCTTCCACTTTATACAATAACAATTAATTATTGCTATCTAGTATTCATACACTGAAATATTTTAGGCCCCTTTATCATAAATATGGAATAGACGTTGATGATATCGATATAGTGGCGACGATGTATTTTGTAAGTTTGTTTGTTTTTTTTTCTAATTTTTGATGAAAAATATTTATCAGGCCGAAACTCCTGATGGATTAGTTCCGCGATGGGAAAATCTAGCTGTCTGCGTCGATATGGTGCTCCTGGTTGCAATCGTTCTGGCAATCATCATCTTCTTCTGCATCAAAATTCAAACGGCTCTGGGAAATAATATCGTAATGAGTGCAAAGACAAAACGCCTTCAAGTGCAACTTTTCAAGGCATTGTTCTGTCAGGTAGGAAATTTGCACAGGAATGCAAAAGAGGAAGGATTCTTGGAGTAAAATTCCAGTGATATTCAAAAAATAATAACCTCAAATGGTACTTTGAACTTGAATACCAATCATTTTCCTTCATCCGAAAGAAAATTCACACAAAATTTAGACAATCGTTCCGATCGTTACCGGCTTCGGACCAGTTTCAATTCTGTTTTTCGCGCCTCTTGTCGGATGGAATATAGGAAAATACGCAAGTATCATCACCGTGGTTTGTATGAAACTAATTGTTCAAAAATGTTGAATCATTTTAGATACTCTCATTTTACCCTCTTTGCGATCCAATTGTTGTTTTGATGATGATTCCAGGTAAATGTTCAATTCTGAAATGATTCGATGGAAAAGTTGAGAAAGAAATGCTAGAACTGAGAAATGGAAATTAAAGTCTGCCATTTTTATAATACGACAAATAATTTTGCTCTGAAACCTAACTATTTTATACAACAACTACCCCCTTGAATTTCAGATTATCGTCGAGCAATCTATCGAATGATCGCTTGCCAGAGAGCCACTCAAAAGGTTTTGTCAATTGGCAATACATTGAATCGAGTTGATCCCTATGGCAGGCCACGGCAAATTATTATATTTGAAACTCCTGCCCTGGTTGCTTTCTCGGGTGCTATCGAAGGCACTATTTCTGTCCATGCGAATCGACTTGAGCCATAGTCGAGAGTTGAAGATTTATTTCATATTTAGGAATGGGACCAAAATAACAGAGCAGCCGTGTTCTGCCCTGTCCGATCGAAAGAACAAAGTTTTTGGAGGCACGGTAGAGGAGGTGGTCATTCCTCAATCGAGGGATGACAGAGAAAGTGAGAGAACCATAAGCAGTGTGATAAGTGGTATAGAAATGCTGGGTCAAGCAAGTGGCAAAAGTTCTAACCAGCAAAGAATCAAAGATCAACACCAAAAATTCTAAAAATCGAAGAAAATTCGGTGCGAAACGCACAATCCCTCTTTGTCAAAATCGTGAAATTTACATATCGTTTTGGTGAAAGTCTTCTGCACTATATTGAGCATAAATCAGCGAAGAATACATAACAAAATCACAAGAAGATTAATAATCCTCATTTTCCAAAATTGTTAGCTAAACCAATTCATGCATTCAAAAGTTAGAAAGCTGATATCGTTTATAGTAATCGTGTTTGTTAAAGATATCGTTTTATATAGTCGATTGTGAGTAAGTGAATACTGCATACATTTTGCAACTTTTCTTGCTCAGGCTCCGCCCACTTTTCCTGCCCTGCGAATTGCGTCATTCCCCCCATTTTCAAACGAGTTTCGCAATTTTTTCTTGACATTTTCGCGAAAAATCTTTATAATTATATCCTAATTATCTCTCTAATTGATCAATTAACTCTGTAGAGCGATGCTTCATCGTTTTGAACCATTTTATCGTCAGAAATAACGTGTTTTTAATTTTTCAAATTTGAAGACGAAAAGTAATTAGTTTATTGTCTCCAACTAATTGAATATTGCATCCAATTAATCCGATAATTGGCCAATTAACTCTCTTTAATGTTTGTTGTTCATTTTTCGATCATAAATTTCGTATTTTTCCATGCAAATTTGACGATTTTCATGAAAATGTCTGATCAGTGATTGCCTGTTATCCATCAACTTGCAATTCTAATGGCCTGGTAACGATGACAACATCTGCATCTTGGAGGAATCGATAATTGACTCGATGAAAATGGGTCCTGATTTGAGAGAAAAAATAGCTAATGTTGCGACCAGCAACTTAATATTTGCTTGATATTTTATGGTTCTACACTTTTACTTAAATTAATAGCCGATCACGCGATCCATTATTTCTGGAAGAACGATTGTAAATTCCCAGACACCGACTACTATCGATGCTCACTATTTTCAGTCCAAAATTGTTATCATATTATCAAGGGTTCTTCGTCTATAAGCGTTTTTGTATGTGCCGAGGTTATCCAGTTCAATTACTCTTTTCCCGTGTCTGGGGGTATAAAAGGATGACACTACGAGGGACAAAGCGAAGTTGTAGTACCTATTAAGCGTACACGAAGTATTCAATTGTATTGTTAACAACCATCTAATAAAGTATTCATCTCCACCACTTGGACACGATAGCTAAAAAACAAGAATGAACAGCAAATATTAAAGAGTTAATTGGTCAATTAGAGAGATAATTAGGATATAATTATAAAGATTTTTCGCGAAAAATCGAAAAAAAAAAACTGCGAAAATCATTCGAAAATGGGAGGAATGACGCAATTCGGCAGGGCAGGAAAAAGTGGACGGAGCCTGAGCGAGCGAAGTTGCAAAATGTATGCAATATTCACTTGCTCACAATCGACTATACAAAGGGCAGGAGAGGTGACTGAACATTTTAGTAGAATGAGAGAGTGACCCAATATTTTTGTCCGCTATTGTAAATCCAAAATACTAAACATTTCACGTCATAAATTCATTCTCCCAAATTTCATTGTGCAAAATTAACCCATAAAAACTAACCTAATAATTATAAATTAATTCTCATTGAAAATGGAAAATAGCATATAATAACTCAATGGGAGACGTGATAGACTTCAATTGACAAGATAATTCCGATAACTTTTATTTCAAAATTAGGGATATATTTAATAAATGAACCAACTCATTTGCAAGTTACTAATTTCATTTAGTACTTCATTGAATTATGTAATGATTTATTTTTGGAATCTGAAATAATTAAATATATTCAGTCGTTATTTTCATTGTTCGTATCAAGGTGAAAAACTTTATCCAACTAATTTGTTTACCTGGATCATTTTACAGGTATAGAGAAAAAGTCACACTACTTGCAAAGTTAGTAACTTTGAACATACATTATTTCGTGCATTCATTCATCCTGATAAATATTAAAATACATCTTGTTTTTTTCTACTGTAAAGATTCAGATTAGATTAGAAAAGTTAGAACTTTAATCCCTTTATATAAGTTTCTCTATATTTTAAAATGCCATGAAATCTTTGATACTGCATTATTGCCTAGAACTTATTGGATGTCAACTCATGCGAGAATAAGAGTCATTTTCCGAATTTTTACATATAAATAAACGATGCGTTATATTTTATCAGCATTATCAGATCGAGTTTAGTAAAAATTGAGAGAACTTAGCCATAGGTTATTTTTGTATTTTATTAAATTTATTAAACATCAAATTATCAGTATCATAAATTGACCAATTAATATTTACATCGCATCATCATAATTGGAGATCATCTATATCAACTTTTAATCCAATACGTAACGATTCATTTCTCCTTTTAAGTTCAAGAGCTCTCTAGTAAATTCGATATTATTCAATGCATTTTCCGTAAATAACCCGTTAATTGTATTCGAATTCATAAATATGAATTCTTGCAACAGTTCTTATTTGTATTCTTAAACAGATTGTGGATATTTTCCTAGTTATACAGCGTAATTTTCTTAAGAAATTCAACCAATTTGTGCAAACAATTTACTTTTTAGAATTCTAAAATTACGTGTCTTTAGTCTGAGTACACTTTTTCTTTTCAATTTCAGAAATTACATCATTTTTCCTTTTAATATCAACATCTTTGGGGAAATATAGTTGTTTTGCATATTCGTTTTCTCTGCAGAATTTACTTATTTTAGTCAAAAATGTCGAATCTATCAATGAATGAAACTGGGAACGAGATCAAGGGACATGAAACATTTAATATTCTTCAAACGGTATGAGAAATAATTATATGTTTTCCATCATAAGATTTCAGATTTCTTCGATACTCGCAGTAGCTATGAACGTATTTTCCTTCTGTATAATCAAGCGTTATTCGAGGGCCGAATTTGGAAATTACAAATATCTGATGATGATTTTCGCCATTTTCGGAATCTATTACGCCTTCATCGATATTCTGATTATGCCTGTGAGTTTTTTTTTTAAAGTTAAGCTAATTTTGGAATTTACATCTTTCTTTTAAGTTATCGAACCACGACTATCCAAATGTTTGACTTAAAATATAAATTGAAATTGTTTAAACATCTTAATCACAATTCAGTTGTGATGATATTTTTACACTTGACTCAATTGCGTAGAAAAAGAATAAATGCATTAGAATAAGAATTCTAATATCGGTTCATAAATGAATCGTTTGGAACTCAGAGCCACTTTGTCTGGGGGCATGTGCAGGTACTTTTTCCGACATCGTTCATCCGTCATACCAGATATTCTTCTGCAATTACATGTCTTCATCCGTCGGCTTACGCCATGAGTTTGGTCGTTATTGCTGCGCATTTTATCTATCGGTACTTTGCGATATGCAGGTATGAAATATGGTTCAACGAAATTCCAATTCTGAACTCATTCGCAACCAAACTGTCATTCTCTTAAATTCTTCCATAAAATATTAATTTTCGTTGTCTTAAAAATAATCATTTTATTGAACTCCATTTGCAGAGTTCAATGGCTCTACTGGTTCAACTTCCCACATTGCCTGATTTGGGTGGTGATCTTCATCATTTATTCAATCAATTATTGGGCATCAGCCTACTTCGGATATCATACAGATCTACTTATCATAAATTCACTGCGGGAGTAAGTTCTCTATTGCAACATTTTCCACTTTATACAATAATAATTAATTATTGCTATCTAAGTATTCGTACGTTGAAATATTTTAGGCCCTTCTATAACGCATATGGAATAGACGTTAATGATATCGATATAGTGGCGACGATGTATTTTGTAAGTTTGTTTGTTTTTTTTTTCTAATTTTTGATGAAAAATATTTATCAGGCCGAAACTCCTGATGGATTAGTTCCGCGATGGGAAAATCTAGCTGTTTGCGTCGATATGGTGCTCCTGGTTGCAATTGTTCTGACGATTATCATCTTCTTCTGCATCAAAATTCACACGGCTCTGAGAAATAATATCATAATGAGTGCAAAGACAAAACGCCTTCAAGTGCAACTTTTCAAGGCATTGTTCTGTCAGGTAGGAAATTTGCACAGGAATGCAAAAGAGGAAGGATTCTTGGAGTAAAATTCCAGTGATATTCAAAAAATAATAACCTCAAATGGTACTTTGAACTTGAATACCAATCATTTTCCTTCATCCGAAAGAAAATTCACACAAAATTTAGACAGTCGTTCCGATCGTTACCGGCTTCGGACCAGTTTCAATTCTGTTTTTCGCGCCTCTTGTCGGATGGAATATAGGAAAATACGCAAGTATCATCACCGTGGTTTGTACGAAACTAATTGTTCAAAAATGTTGAATCATTTTAGATACTCTCATTTTACCCTCTTTGCGATCCAATTGTTGTTTTGATGATGATTGCAGGTAAATGTGTTTAATTCTGAAATGATTTGATAGAAAAGGAAAGAAATGCTAGAACTGAGAAATGGAAATTAAAGTCTGCCATTTTTATAATACGACAAATAATTTTGCTCTGAAACCTAACTATTTTGTACAACAACTACCCCCTTGAATTTCAGATTATCGTCGAGTAATCTATCGAATGATGACTTGCCAGAGAGCCACTCAAAAGGTTTTGTCAATTGGCAATACATTGAATCGAGTTGATCCCTCTTTGTCAAAACCGTGAAATTACATATCGTTTTGGTGAAAGTCTTCTGCGCTACATTGAGCATAAATCAGTGAAGGGAGTGCATAACAAAATCACAAGAAGATGAATAATCCTCATTTTCCAAAATTGTTAGCTAAACCAATTCATGCATTCAAAAGTTAGAAAGAAAGCTGGCATCATTTAGTAATCGTGTTTGTTAAAGATATCGTTTTATATATCAGTTGTACTTTTTTCTCGACTACATTACTTTATCAATAAAATTGTTGTTTTAATGGGCAGCCTGGAACCGCGCAAAATAAAATTTTTTAGCTAAACTGCTTTCTCTGACTTTAACTTCATAGAGTGGGAGGGAATTGCGCTCTCTACATTTGGTTTCTTTCGAAAAAGAGAGCCTTAGCCCTAAAACTTCTCTTGTTAGATTATTATCATAATCGGTTTATGATAATCGTTTGTTTCCAGGCGATTTGTCCGAACAAAATGATGAGCAAAGAAGAATGTCGAAATCATTTTATCGCTTATTCGCTCATTGCTACATTTATTTTGGCCATTATCTTGTTCTTCACCTTTTAGCCTTTATCTCATGTTTCATGAGTGATATTCAATAAATCGCATATTTTGGTTGTGTAGCATGCGCAGATTCTACGTGATATCTTTATCAGATTGAAGAATGAGCTCTATGTGTATTGATCAACAGCTCGATTCGGGCCTGATTGCATTGATATCACTTTTGAGCACTAAGTAGCTTAGCAATATTAATTCATAATAAATCAGAGGTAGAGTTGTGTCTGCTGAAACTACGTTAGAGTCCATTGGCAAACGTCATAGTCCTAGACTCTAATGATTTTGAGCTTATATAAAAGCAGACCTTTGTTTATTTTGCAGTCATGAACTTACTCTCTCTAATTTTTGCTTTTTTATTCTATTTTGCTCATTTTCGTTTCAGTGACTCTCAAAGGTAAAAATATGGGTATCTTATAGGAAGATAGAAAGCTCCCATTCCCTTATCATTCCAATGTGTCCACTGCTCAATTTTATTGTTTTCTCTACATTTTATAGCTTGATAGCTTTGTAGTCTGAATATTCCTAACTTTTATAAGCTTTTTTTGCTAATTGATTAACTTTGTTGCGACTTAGAAATGTCGTCCATGAAAGGCAACAAGAAGAAGGTGTTGGTAGTTGGCGCAGGGGCATCAGGGCTTCCATGTATTCGGTAAGCTTACACTTGATAAGTCGTTAAAATTGATATTTTCAGATGGGCCCTTCTCTATGATCTCGACGTAGTGTGCTTTGAAGGCGGCGATGGTATCGGTGGTCTTTGGAGGTACAAGCCCACGGAAACTGAAGGTAGAGCTTTTAACTTCTGAGAAAAATAGCTGAATTTCCAGAATCATCCGTGATGAAGTCCACGATCATCAACTCGTCGAAGGAAATGTCGGCCTATTCGGATTTCCCCCCAGAAGACACCATGGCGAACTACATGCACAATACGGAGATGTACCGGTACGTCTGAAGAAATAATCAAATTTGTAATGTTTATCGACAAATCCTAGGTACTACAAGATGTACGCCGAGCACTACGATCTTTTGAAGTACACCAAATTCCATCACATGGTGAAGAACGTCGAACGAGCCCCGGATTATAAGACAACTGGCAAGTGGAACGTCAGCTACGTCGATAAGTAGGTTTTCAAATCATAAACTTACAATCGGGGATTTTCAGTGAAGGCAAGGAAAAGTTGGAGACATTTGACGGCGTCCTGCTTTGCAATGGTCACCATCAGTTCCCGTACATGCCGAAATTCGAAGGCCAGGAGAAGTTCAAAGGCAGAATCACCCATTCGCATAGCTACAAGGATCATAAAGGTTAGAACTGAAACACAAAATATCTTAAATAGCCTTAATTTAGGCTACGAAGACAAGGTCTGTGTCTGCGTTGGTGTCGGCAACTCAGGAATTGACGTAGCTGTCGAGTTGAGTCGCATCGCTAAGCAGGTCTACTTGGTCTCACGTCGTGGCACCTGGGTGTTGAACAAAGTCTTCGACTACGGAATGCCCCTAGATCAAACGAATAGTCGATTCCGCAACGATGTGTTGAGACGAATCGTTCCTCCATCAGTCACAAATTGGCTCATTGAAAGGAGGCTCAACCAACGATTCGATCACGCTCTGTATGGTCTGAAGCCGAAGCATCGCGTTTCCGAGTATGCGAAATTTTTGGAAAAGCAAACCTAACTGACTGAACTCAGAACACATTCAACTGTTAACGACGAGCTGCCAAACCGAATCATCTCAGGAACGGTCAGGGTTAAGCCGAACATCAAGCGCTTCACAGAGTCTGGGGTGATCTTCGAGGACGGCACGGAAGTCGACCACGTGGATGAGGTAGTATCGATGGAAATCGGGCATTTTAATCGTATAAACTCATTGTCAGGTAGTCCTGTCGACTGGTTACAAGTTCCACTTCACCCTTGTCGAAGGGGGCAAGCTGATTCCCGTGAAGGACAACGAAGTCTCCCTCTTCGAGTTCATGTTCCCTCTAGAAACCACGGACCACAACTCCCTTGCCATCATTGGCCTGGTTCAACCGCTCGGGTCTGTAATAATATAGAAATTTATCTTAATTTTGTTGGATGGATGGATTATTATTACTGACTTATGCTATGTTTAACACTCAACATAGCAGAGTATACAGCCTCTATAATGTAGAGAAAGCTACTAGGCGGTATATGAGAAGTCGAGGATAAAAATAAGGAAGTGCTATTGTGGACATGAGTTAGCGATTGCTTAAATGAGTATAAGTACAAAGATATGAACTTTCTTTCTATTTAGTCATGGTTGGCCAACATGGATAAAGCTAGACGATAATTTAGAATGAAATGATGATAAAGTCTGGAATATTAGGAATGCTGAGGTAAATAAGATGAAGCATATTCAACCTCTCAGGATAAAGTCTAGGAAAAGGCTCTAGGTAGGACTCGGGACGAGATTTTGGATAAAACTGAGGAAGGAAAGAACTGTAGGAGAGGGAGAGGCGCGAGTTAGAAAAAAAAGAGTTGGGAAATGGAGGAAGATTTGATGAAATCATAGAGCTATCCTCTATTACAGGCCAGCCATGCCAATTTCGGAGATGCAAGCTAGGGTGTTCTTCGAGAATCTGACTGGTGGAAGAAAGCTGCCGTCGAAGATGGAAATGGAGCAGAACATCAAATGTAAGAAGATGGCCATGGAAGCCCGATATGTTAAGAGCCCGAGGCATACGATTCAAGTTGGTCTTCATGGAGTGAAAGTTGAAGTTTTCAAAATTCAGGTAGATTACATACCATACATGGATGAACTAGCGAAGATGGCTGGATGTCAAGTTGATTTGTGGGACGAATTCAAGAAAGACCCGGTCTTCGCGTACAAGCTCTTCTGTGGACCAAACGTGTCCTACGTCTACCGCCTCCGAGGACCTCACACATGGAGCGGAGCCAAGAAAGCTATCGAAGGAGTGGAATACAGGACCAAATTGGTAAGGAGATATAAAACGTTATGCCAAAAATTGTTTCCAACTTCAGGCAACTTGTGGTAGTAAAATGAAGATGATGGAGAGTCATTGTGCCTGCCATAACATCATGATGACAGCGGTTTCAATCATAGCAGCCCTGATTTTGGCTGTCATTATGTATAGAATTTTCTAATTATCGTCATTTCATTGCTATCTTACTGCATAGATGGTTCAATAAATAGATGTTTTGAATTGGCAAATTTCACGAGTCATTCTTTGTGATGCGCCTTGGGTAAATAGCTCTGAAACGTGTGTCTGTCAATAAAGTCGGTGGAATTAGTTCGGATTGAGGCCCTCAAAGAAATAACCAAAATGTTACGAAACGCTCCGAAAAGCGAAGTATGAAAATACGAACACTGATGCGATCAAGCATCAAACGGTTTCATTAGATGTAGCTGAAATTCGAACTACCACTTTTTCGACATTGTTGCTGGCTGTCTTCTCTGGAGAGGGTAATTATTTTAGAAGCAAGAAAAGTTGTATAATTAGGATTTAAAAGTTGTGATTTGCCATGAAGGAAAGCTCATTATCGTCGAAGAAAGTCTATCTTAAAATCATTTTTTGAAAACTTTTCAAATTACACAGACCTAGGGAGGCCGATCGTCAGACGAAAAAATCTATGGGAGTAAATCGCAGAGGGAAAATTGTGTATGGCGAGGTAGGTCGCGAACTTGAACGTTTACACTATTGATTGATTAGATATACAAAATTCTTAAGAAAATATATAGGGGATAGGTCGTAAGAGGTTTCTGACGATCGTCCTCCCTAGGTCTGTTTTTTATTTCAAAATTAGGCATATATTTAATAAATTAGCCAACTCATTTGCAAGTTACTAATTTCATGTAGTACTTCATTGAATTATGTAATGATTTTTTTGGAATCTGAAATAATTAAATATATTCAGTCGTTATTTTCATTGCTCGGACTCTGAACAACTATTTGTGGTGAACTATTCTTTCCGGAAGTTATGTAACAAATAATAAGTTACTCAGATTTGAGGTAGTAACTGAGATTATCCATTTACCCATTATTCCTGATTAGGATAATGTTTTATTCTGAGCGTTGTACAAATGTACATCTTTTATATAGAAATAAAAATGCAGATTAGATTATTTAGAACGTATTATTTTCATTTGCAAAAGGAAAAAGGATACTCCAAAAGTTCAAGTATAGTGAAGTTTTTCCTACCTGAATTTTAATAAATTGAAACATTTGATTGAATTTTACTTTATTTTCCAGTTCTACAGTATATTTTCATTTAGATTAGGGAAGTTATAACCTTAATTCCTTTATACAAGTCTCTCTATATTTTAAATGCCATGACATTTTAGTGCTGCATTATTATCTAGAACTTATTGTATGCTAATTCATGCGAGAATAAGAGTCATTTTTCCGAATTCTGACGCATAAATAAAACGATGCGTTATATTTTATTAGCATTATCAGATTGACTTTAGTAAAATTGAGATAATCTAGTCATAGACTATTTTTTGTATTTTATTAAATATCAAGTTATCAGTATCATAAATTGATCAATTAATATTTACATCGCATCGCATCATCATAATTGGAGATCATCTATACCAACTTTTAATCCAATACGTAACGATTCATTCCTCATTTTTTACTTTTAAGAATTCCTTAGCAAATTCGATATTATTTAATGCATTTTCTGTAAATAGTCCGTCAATTGTATTCAAATTCGTAAGTATGAATTCTTGCAGTGGCTCTTTTGTATTTTTAAACAGATTGGATATTTTCCTAGTTATACAGCGTAATTTTCTTAAGAAATTCAACCAATTTGTGCAAACAATTTACTTTTTAGAATTCTAAGATTACGTGTCTAGCCTAACTACATTCTTTTCAATTTCAAAAATCAAAGAATTTTTCCTTTCAATATTAATATCTTTGAGAAATATAATTGTTTTGCATATTCGTTTTTTCTGCAGAATTAACTTACTTATTTTAGTCAGAAATGTCGAATTTATCAATGAATGAAACTGGAAACGAGATCAAGGGGCATGAAACATTTCATATTCTTCAAACGGTATGAAAAGTTATAGCTATATTTTTTCCACCATAAGATTTCAGACTTCTTCAATACTCGCAATAGTTATAAACGCATTTGCTTTCTGCATAATCAAGTGCTATTCGAGGGCTGAATTTGGAAATTACAAATATCTGATGATGATTTTCGCCATTTTCGGAATCTATTATGCCTTCATTGAGATCCTGGTTATGCCTGTGAGTTTTTGAAACTATTTTTTAAAGATAAATATATATTTTGAAATTTATCGAATCACGACTATCCAAATGTTTGGCTTAAAATATAAATTGAAATTAAAGATCTTCATCACAATTCAGCTGTGATGATATTTTCACACTTGACTTGATTTGCATATCTAAATTATAAAGGTTCATTTTTGCGTGGAAAAGAATAAGTGCAATGGAATAGAAATTCTCAAATATCGGCTCATAAATAAATCGTTTGAAACTCAGAGCCACTTTGTCTGGGGGCATGTGCAGGTACTTTTTCCGACATCGTTCATCCGCCGTACCAAATATGCTTCTGCAATTGCATGTCTTTATCCGTCGGCTTACGCCATGAGTTTGGTCGATATTGCTGCGCATTTCATCTATCGGTACTTTGCGATATGCAGGTATGAAATATGGCTTAACGAAATTCCAATTCTGAACTCATCTGCAACCAAATTGTCATTCCCTTCAATTCTTCCACAAAATATGAATTTTCGCTATCGCAAAAATAATCAGTATATTGAAACTCCATTTGCAGAATTCAATGGCTCTACTGGTTCAACTTCCCACATTGTCTGATTTGGGTGATGATTTTCATCATTTATTCCGTAAATTACTGGGCATCAGCCTACTTCGGATTTCATGCAGATCAATCTACCATAGATTCACTGCGAGAGTAAGTTTTTGATTGCGATATCTTCCACTTTATACAATAACAATTAATTATTGCTATCTAGTATTCATACACTGAAATATTTTAGGCCCCTTTATCATAAATATGGAATAGACGTTGATGATATCGATCTAGTGGCGATTATGTATTTTGTAAGTTTCTTTGTTTTTTTTTCTAATTTTTGATGAAAAGATATTTATCAGGCCGAAACTCCTGATGGATTAGCTCCACGATGGGAAAATCTGGCTGTCTGCGTCGATATGCTGTTCCTGATTGCAATTGTTCTGACGATTATCATCTTCTTCTGCATCAAAATTCAAACGGCCCTGAGAAATAATATCGTAATGAGTGCAAAGACAAAACGCCTCCAAGTGCAACTTTTCAAGGCATTGTTCTGTCAGGTAGGAAATTTGCACAGGAATGCAAAGAGGAAGGGTTCTTAGGGTAAAATTCTAGTGATATTCAAAAAATAATAACCTCAAATGGTACTTTGAACCTGAATACCACTCATTTCTCTCATTTTAAAGAAAATTCTCACAAAATTTAGACAATTGTTCCGATCGTTACTGGCTTCGGACCAGCTTCAGTCTTTTTTTTCGC
>LIAE01006817.1:3133-46145 GCA_002287525.1 Diploscapter pachys | reverse complement strand
TCCTCTTGTCGGATGGAGTCTGGGAAAATACACAAATATCATCACCGTGGTTTGTATGAAACTAATTGTTCAAAAATGTGAAATCATTTTAGATACTCTCATTTTACCCTCTTTGCGATCCAATTGTTGTTTTGATGATGATTCCAGGTAAATGTTCAATTCTGGAATGATTCGATGGAAAGTTGAGAAAGAAATGCTAGAACTGAGAAATGGAAATTAAAGTCTGCCATTTTTTATACTACGACAAATAGTTTTGCTTTGAAACCTAACTGCTTTATACAACAATTACCTTTGAATTTCAGATTATCGTCGAGCAATCTATCAAATGATCGCTTGCCAGAGAGTCACTCGAAGGGTTTCGTCAACTGGCAATACATCAAATCGAGTTGATCCCTCCTTGTCAAAATCGTGAAATTACATATCGTTTTGGTGAAAGTCTTCTGCGCTACATTGAGCATAAATCAGTGAAGGGAGTGCATAACAAAATCACAAGAAGATGAATAATCCTCATTTTCCAAAATTGTTAGCTAGATTAATTCACATTTTAAAATTACAAAGAAAGCTGGCAACGTTTAGTAATCGTGTTTGTTAAAGATATCGTTTTATATATCAGTTGTACTTTTTTCTCGACTACATTACTTTATCGATAAAATTAACGTTTTAATCTGATTATTATAGAAGCAGGTACTCGTTAAAGTTTACAGTTTTATCTTTTCTAATCTCTATAATTGAACCGCCCAATGATAGAACATACTTTTTCGCTTACGAGTGAATGTCAGGACTATTCGAAGTGGCGCGGAACAGGGGTCTGTCGATCAGGGATGTTGGCGGTGCAGTAAAATGGAGCACCGCACTGCAACACGTCCCTGATGAAAGCTTGAAACACCATCTATGGCAATCTTAGGTACTGTACTTTAATACACAGTAACCCTTTCTATATTAGTATTTATCAGTCTTTAGTTATGACGGAAGGACGAAAATGGAAAATAAATTATTGACCAGCTCAATAATTTTTTTCATAGATTTGTTCTTAATTCCTTGATTTATTGCTATCGAAACTTCTGCTTCAAGCGAGCCTAAAAATGAATTGCATTTCAATAAACCAGAATTGATTCAATATGAGTTCAGAAATAAAGTTTCTTCTATTTTTATTTTTTATGGAACTGATTCTTCCAAAGCTGTTGAGTCAAGAAGCCTTGGATGCGCTCGACGCTCAAAGAAATTAGATAATTATGATCTCCAAATTTGATTTTATTTTGTCACAAATAAAATTATTTGAAAGCAATGCATTTTTTATTTGTACAACTATTATCAATCACATGAAAAATTAATTGGAGGTAGTAAGATATTTTGACCGCAAAATTCTGATATTTCCTTAAATTTTCATAATGTTGACATAAGACTGCGATGCAACATTTGAGTACATGCATTCGGGCATTCCCATGCTCTTTTGCAGTAATTTTGGCATATTTCGTCCCGAGAGACTAGAGAAAGAGTTGGAATCGAGAGACGATGAGAAACGAGAAGAATGGAAGCCAGGCCAGATTTGGATGAAAAACAGTAGACGATAATCATTTCTTTATTTATAATTCTAAAAATTATAATTATCACTATGAAGTCAGTTGGGTATCGTTTTTTCTTCGAAATCGACCACAGAAGTAAGCCATGCACAGTTGTCTGAATCGCTTTCCGAAGAATGCATAAATCAGGATATTCGAGGCACTGAAATAATCTTTTATAAATTGATTATTAGGCTGAAAGATACCTGTTGATGCAAACTAGTAGGTTAGATATTGCAATTAATGATGCTGGTAAACGTATATTGAAGCCATTAGCGATATTTGTGATAATAGATAGGAAGTTGAATGCTATAAACGTTAATGCCGTGTAAATGACAATGAGATTTCGTCTAAATTAAAATTTTGGAGTAATTTCGATTTTATCACTTAGAATTAATATAATGCCAAATAATTATCATACCGATTTTCTTTTTCGTCATGAGTTTGCAAGCCTTGCATAACCAAATGTGTTTGATGTGCTTTGCGAACTTCCTTGATCACGAAGAAGTTTAGGATAATCATTATTGACCTAAAATATTATTTTGAGAATAATTACTTTGATATAAGCCCCCATTTACCATGGAATAAGAATGACAAATGCGGCATAGCTGTAAGCCCTATAATATCTTTGATAGGTCAGACTATCTTTCATATGCGATATCATGAAACGACCGCATTCGTAGTATGAATATTCGAAAAATACAGGTATCTAAATTTGACAAAACAATTATATCATTGCAAAAATTAATAAAGCAAATAATTTCCACCAAACTGACTCGGTAAATAACTGCGATACAGGTCATGGAGATAATAATGATTTTGGTTCTCCTAATTGTGCACCAAATTTTCGATTGAAATGGATATTTGATATGTAGAAATCGGTCGATGGTAATTGCAGCGCAGGTCCAAGCACTGCATGTTTGAGATATCAGGAGAATTGGAAATAGATATCGGGAGATAGACCAGTGAAACCGGCAGAATATGTTGTGAGTAAATTTCTGAAATTTCACTCTAAATTTTCGTGAAAATGAACTTGGAACAATTTTCGATATTGGCCAAATTTTTTTGTGCATTTTTCTGAATGAGATTGAAGATAATATCGGACGACAATATCAACAATTTCTAGGTCATTTGAATAAGAATTTCGGATTTAATCATTTAAGATTATATTCATTGAATCAATTTTCTCTGATCTATTATAAATTAAATTATTATTCAAAGATTACCAATGCACGACATCGATGATTTGGTATGAAAATTAGTAGACTAAACACCAAAAGGAGCAAATCGAAAAATGACATTGCGGCGAGGTAAATATTCAACGTAGTTGATCTGTAACATTATTAAGAAATTTAATTATTGCAGGCGTTCGACAGATTGATCACTCTTGAAAGTTGAGATAAAAGTAGTTATACGACTATCTGATCTTTGCATCGAAAGATTATAAATAGCCACGCTCAGCGTCGTCATTACCGACCATGAAAGAACCAAAGTTAGTAATGATTTGAAGGGGAGAAATGAAAGATGCATAGTTTAATTCTGCCATTATTTATACTCCTCGAGATGCAAAGTTTGGCTAGTCGTATGCGAATTTCTATCACTAATTTTGAAAGTGATAAATTTGACGGATAGCTGCAATATACCAAAAATGGTCTTAAAACGACTATTGTTTGATTATCTTCCTTTAAAATTGTATTCTTATCACTTGATTTTCTAATTTTCAAATTGGACATTGTGGAGCATTGTCTAACCTCATTTGTTTTCTAGTAAAGATGAATATGCAAATACTAGCTGTGAAGATACCGATTAGAGCAATTATCGATAAAATAATAACGCTAACATAATAGAACATAGGATCATCCCCAAGATCAATAGGCCTATAGACACATCCCTCTTCGTTAATCGTGAAGTTTGTTGAGTTCATTCCAGTCTAAATAACGTATTTTCAAGGCTCTAAAGAGACTCGATGCGTTCCTTGGGGAAGAAACTCGATTACTTTGGCATAAAATAATCTATTCGTTCTTTAGCGTTTAAAGAATCGAAAAAAACGAGAATAATTATAAAATGGTCAAATTTAAAATGGGAAAAAATTTATAACTTTTAAGACTAAGAAAAGGAAGACAAGTAACAAGAGTGTCCTATCCTTTGGCCTCAGGGCAGCTTCAGCTATGTTTTCGCCAATCAATATATGTGTCTCTCTATTCGCACAACATTCCGCTCACTCATTCATTCTCCGTTCCTTCGGGATTTGGTCGTGTGTTTCATCGGGCACAAAATGTATTAAAATTGAAGGCAATAATTATTTAAACATTAAATTGAATTATAATATAAGTCGTTATCGAGCCATCAAAATATAAATTTAACATTTGAAAGTTCCTGGGCGAAGCAATATGATTATCCATAATGAGTCTCTTTTGACGGACTCTTTGAAATAGCATTGCTCAAAATGTTGAAGGTAAGAAAGTGTCATTAGTGCATGGGGACTCTATACATCACAAAGTATTGAGCATGAATCGAAAATAAAACTGAAATAACTATGCCCAAGTTTGTCAATCGAAGACATGTATTTTGAGTTTCAAAGAAAAACACATCGAGACCTGTGCACAGCTAATAGCTAATTTTGAACCACGAAATTGATGGGTAATGAAAAATCTTTGAAGGACACTGTATTTTAATTCTGCACATGTAAATAGATGCTTAATCAGTACCAGTGCCAATAGATTTGCAACAAGATCTTTTTCTAACGTGCACATTATTTTTTAAATCATCGAAAAATATCAACCCTTTTAAATGACGAAAGGAATTGGAATTGTTTATAATTTTAGTCCATAAATTGCATGAGAAAATCGCCATTAATGGCTGAAGGTACATTGTTACCAAAAGCATTTTGATCAACAAAAAGGCTAGTAAATTATGCCAAATCATCATTTAACACTATAAACATCAATATTACCAGTATTTCAAACTTTTATGACGTTATTTGAACGAATAGATAACGGTATTCATTTATGACACGTTCTTCGTAAGAATCGAGTATGGGGGGTGGCACCCAAGAAGTCGACCCTCAAATTTCAAGCTGATTTTTGTCCCTGAGGGTTTTCGACTACGCTGATGACGAATCTGACGGTTAAAACCCGATCTGATCACTTGTTCTGCCTGTTCCGAAAGGTTCAGATCCGGTCGTTAAGGAAATGTTTATTTTCGTTATTCTGTATGTAAAAAATACAACTTTGATATCAAAATGCTCGCAGAGATCAGCTGAACACGATTCTGAAAAAGTGTATCCTTCTAGTATATTATGTAAAAGGATATAGCGAACAGCTTTCGTTTTGGAATTGACCCCGAATTCACATTTGTTGTATGAGCTCCAGAATTTTTGAAGTTCAATGACCAATTATTGCAAAATGCCGTTTGGACAGTAAATTTTAAAAATTCATAACTTCCATGATTCTAAATCAAATTCTATAATTCTTTTGTTTATAGATCTTGAGTAGGAGAATAAAGTAAAAACATAAAGAAAAGTTTTAGGAATTATTTTTGGCGGGAAAAATTATCGAAAGTTACCCTATATACCTGTACTGCGTTTACAAGGGTAATGTGAGTCAACGTCGGAGTTTTCCATGAAATCTTGTAGAGCTGTTCAAGTTGATCAACTTTTGTTCCAGAACTTATTCTAGACTGTGCACACACAGGGAGATATGAATTTTTGAAAATAAGGTATAAAAAGGCATTATGCTGAATTTGGCCATCGTACTTCAAAAAATTCTGTAGCTCATACGAATGTGAATCCGAGGTAAGTCTTGGAACAAAAGTTGTTCACCATGTCCATCTACACAAAATACTGAAGGACGAATTTTTCCAACGTCATTTACGCGTAAACCCAGGACAGGTTGAAAAATACGCAAAAAGTGCGTATTTACGCAGAAACCGATATTCAACAAATTTTTAGATTTGGAATTCCTAATTTATGAGAAGAAAAATGTGGGTACTCTTGCATCCTAAAGTGGAGACGGGGGTAAAATATTCCCTTGTGAGTTGAAAGAACTTTTCCCTAAAACTAAATTATTTTGAAGGATTAGAAAGTCTTTTATAAAACATTTATTTTAGCACCAAACCAAGGATAAAACCGCAAAAATGTTCCCCAAAAATTGCGCATTATGCGCTTCTCTTCAATAAGAAAAAAAAGGTTGTTCATTATATCGTTCATTTCTCTACTTTCGCTCATTTCAGAGAAAAATGATGGAATTATCACGAAGACGAATGAATGTGAAAGTTTGGAAAATGAAAAATATAATTTACAACTAGATTCTAAAACGTGTAGGCGCTTGATACAATACAATTCTGAAAAAGAAAAGCAGAATGGCAAAATACACGAAAGAAAACTCAACTAAATGAATAAATAGATAAATTACTCTAGAGCTGTGTTGGCGACGAGAGCCACGCCTCTTTCGTAGAAGGCAGCTGGCGGAGCTGCAGAGAAGGACAGCGAGGCGACCAGCTGACGACGGTCCGCGTAGAGGTACAGAGGCAGGCGGGCGCCTGATGAAACTTCCTGCAGAAAGAAAATCATTGATACTGCAATGGCAATTCCCCCACTCGAAATTAACAATGCGGAATAAAGAACTTTCGATGTGATTGAAATTTGCGAATCACACTATGTGACATGAGAATTTAGTATCAAAATTAGTGAACTAACAATCTGGTCATTAGAGATGAAATCTTTTCATAATTTGACCTGATCGGAAATTAATTTAAAAAAAAACCTCCTTTAATTGCTTATACAGTGATGGACAAACATTTGGAAACCCTTGATTTTTACCCTTCTCTTGCATTGGTATCTTTTTAGAATTCTAACTAGATGAAACTTGATGCACATAAATGAGGATGTCATTTCTCCTGCCATTCTTCCCAGTTTCAACTCAATTTAATCACGAAATACTGACGAGTCTATTACATAAACGTGGAATAATAACGTTTCCGAACTTTGCCCACCACTATAAATATTTCTTTGACTTGCCTGTTTCCAAGAAAATTCGACGCACTCGCAGGCACTCTTCACGTCGTCAGACAGACCGAGTGCGTTCGCTCCTTTCGACACAGCGCCTCGCAGTTCCATGCCTACAACACATACAGTAATTCATTCATTCATAATGTAAGCATTCCAACCATAGACTCTGAACACGTCGTTCCTCTGCGTCTTGCCGATTGCGATGTGCAGATGGAGCTGCTCGAGCGACCAGGTGTTGGCCTGTGCCACGTGCTGTCGAGTCGCTGTGATGTAGGCCTCCGGGCAGAATGTTCCTCCCAGCCACACTTCTTCCTTCTGCAAAACAACAATAATCGAAATGTAGTGGATCAGAAAAGCTCTGTCGCCCTTCACTATGATTTATTTGTTGCTCATTCCATATTTTCCATGATCACAATAATGCAAACTTTTCAGGAAACACAATAATTTGCATCCTCTGTGATCTATCATAATTAAGCAAACCTTGAGATTCTCGCTGGAGACGATCCTGATGAGCTGTTTGAATCGCTCTGCCAAGTCGGCCATCCAGTCCATCACTGTCACCACTTTCGGCACTGTGTAACGCAGCCAGTTCGAAGGCACCTGCAAATGTTGAAATTATTAGGAACCGTCTTCCTGTCTCTATCATCTCTATTTTATCATGAAATAGTAATTTTAAAAATCAAATCTAAGTTTTCAATTTGCAAACTTTCTCATCTTGAATTCCCACCCATCGAGAATAATCTTACTGACCATTATATAACTATATTTTTTCAAGCTATTGATAATTTTCGAATAATTCACGTTCCCACCTGTCCTTTCTGCAGCGCGGCAGCCAATGCCCTGGTCTCATTGCTCTGTTTTCTCTCGGCCCTGCAGACAGCGAGCACATCCTCGAGATCTCTCCTGATGTCTCTGAGCAGCTGTGTGCCCAGGTTGATCTCCCTTTCGAAGAATCGGAAGAGGGGCTCCTTGATGTTGTCCGCGGTGCGTTTGAGTTTGCTGATGTCCTTGGGGAGCAGCTTGAGCCACTGCATACAGAGCTCTGCCAGCTGCGACATCCACTGCGGCTTGGTCTCTGTCTCCACGTCTCCGCTGAAGGCCAACTCGTCGTCGGACACTTTCAGCATGTTTCGCAGCATTGCAATGCCTGGAAAAGATCATTATTCATGAATCTTTAGAAGTTATCTATTTTCATGTTGATATCTAGAAATTTTAGTATCATAATTAGAGTCCTCAAACTCCGCCTCTTTGCAGAAATAGCAAACAAAGGGGGAACGTGGTAGTCCGGAATATCTTGGAATTTGAATGATTTTTTAGACAGATGAGTATAATGGCGATAGAAAATAATATTTATAGTCAAAAACTTCGAAATTTTCGAAATAACCCGCCCTCGAAACAATCGCCTTTCTTTTATGAACTGTCATCGTAAAATTTCACTATTTCCAAACATTCAAGGATCTCATTGCTTACCTCTGTTGGTGAGCAGCACTTTCTCTGCATTGTTCGGAAGTCCGAGCCAGGAAGGCAGCTGAAATATCATTGATTTGTTGACAATTCTTCAAGCCAAACAATGAATACCTGTTGATTCTTGATGGCCTCGACCCAGGCCACGAGCTGGTCCTTCTGCACCGCATCGGGCACTTTGAGTGGAGTGTCTCCGTCGAACTTCTCGATGAGGGCGTAGTCGGATTCGAAGCTCTTCGGGGTGAACAGGCGACCGAGCACGCAGTCCAGCAGAACCTGAATGTGGAATGAGTTGACGTGGAACTTCATAATAAACAAACAGATGATTTATATATAATTGCTTCAAGAAATGAAAAATCTAGCGAATTATTCATTTCTGATTACGATACTTTTCTTCCATGAATGAGTATTTCTTTTTCTTTCTCTTCTCCGTTTTGTGAGGAAAGTACTTGTAGTTTTCACTTCTCCTTACTATTCCCTTCATTGTTTAATCTTTCATATTACACTAAGCAGTACAGTGTGTCTCACGATAATTTTACAGCTTATTTTTGCTCTTAATTCGTTTTGTTTTAAATTTTCAAAATAGCACTTATTTTCACATTCTCAATACCTGATCGAAGTGGTTGTCGATTTTGCCTCCATAGATGCACTGACTGAGGAGAGTGCGGAGGGTGTTCCAGGGCAGTTTGTCAGGAGCGACATTCGCTCGGCCCTGCGCGATCGTGTCCACGGCCGCGTCCAGAGTGTCGCAGGCAACTCGCAGATCGGCATCCGAGAATTCGTACGCATTCGCCCAGCCAAGCGGGGTGTAGCTGAAAGAGAAGTAATGAATTTTATCAACAACAAAAATTAACTACGATAGAATTTTTGTAATTACCAAAACTGCAGATTTTGTCAGAAAAGGAAATTAGGTGGGATTCAGAAAGTTTTCTATAGAAAATCGATGCATAAGGTAGTCCGCTACAAGATCTAGCGATACACTCTGGATTAGTGATGAAGCAAGAGTGATTTGCTTTGAGAGCTGACTAACCCTGATGATAGTATATATTCTTCTCAAAATCACTTTTCCCTCGAGAAATAGACATTTTCATTACAAAAAGATTATCTCTTACCGAAGTCTTTCCTGGACGACCGCATGGAGCCAGCAGGTGAGCAGGTAGAGTCGACTACGCTCTGCGGGTGCCTTGGTGAGGCGAGTTGCAGGCAGAGAAGATAGCGATCGAAGCAGATTGGCTTTGAGACCTGTGGCTGGCTCGAACACAACAACTCGGGAGGCTCGCAGGATGGAGGATGGCAGCTGCAAATGTAAAAAAATAAGATTGAAAGAACACCTCTCTGATCATTTTGTTTTCCATTTTTTTCATTGAAATTCCAACGAGATAAAATGGGTATTCAATTTCCCGACGAAAATATCTAATGAGTGTCAATTTTTATCTGACATCTTTCGTCTTCAATATCAACTGTGTATAAATTCAACTGCTTTAACATACCTTTGGATGAATTTCAGCAGTGAGGAAGAGTCGGAACTGCGCATGGGGTTTGATGGTGTGGAATCGCTTCTCGAGTTGGCCAAGCCATTGTGGGGCCAGGTGCACGTTCTTCAGCAGCACCCATCGGCCTGCCTTCGACGAGGATGTCAGCACCTGCAAAGCGAGTATTGCAGAAAAGAAGTCAACAAGAAATAATAATAATATCTACCTGATCAGCCTGACTGAATCCTTCCGCAGAACCGATTGCGATGGAAGTGAGCGATTTGCCGCCCTCCACGGCCAGGTCCTCGATTCGACCAGAGGCATCGAAGCCGATCGCAGAGCAGAGCAGAACGGGGTCGGAGGAACTCACCTGCAAAGAAAATTCATTTTTGATACTATTTGCTAATTTCAAGGGCTGATCACCGGAAACAAAATAATAAGCTACACAATATATCGATACATGAAAACTAGTGTCTTGTTTGCAGCTAATTTGACTATGTTTCAATGATTTTAGGCTAATTTCTATATTGCACAATGCACATTCTGTATTTTCAGATTTTCGAATCATCAATTTTGTTTCAAGTAGGCGATTTTCGACGATACGATTTTGTCGTCAATTTTGGAGGAAAGAATGGTTTTCAAATTTGAGAAAAAAATAGCCATATGAAGAATGAGGATATAGTCTTACCTCAGTATCGATCATCTGCTGCAAATCGATGACTTTGTCTTGCTGCATGAACGTCTGTCCGAAGGCAGTCGACACGAGCAGGTGTGCAGAGGCCATCAACCTGTCGGGTCGCAGACTGTGCACCACAATCAGCTCGTTCACTCGAGTTCCAATGCTCGCTGAATGTATTTTATTATACTCGTCAGATAAATTCCCATGTTTGACTATCTTTTCCCAAATCACTAACTAGTTCTTCTTCCCCTATTCTTTTCAATCAAGAATGCAATGAATGTCCTACTGAGTTTGTTCTCCGGATCGCTCCAGAGTACAGGCACGTTGTCTTCCGGATTGTCGAGTGCCACCCACTGTTGCAGTTCGCTTGCCTTCGAAATCGCTGTTTGCACTGCCTGAAATTTCTCTTTCACTCGCTTTCAACTTTATTCCTCTTCAAACCTTTTCGAATCCAGGCACTTTGGTAGCCTTTGTGAGGGAACTGATCTGTTCGGATGTGAGGAAGTTCAGTTCGGCAGGAACAGAAGTGGTCGAGGCTGAAAGAATAATGATTTCAGATTCATGGCATTGTATTGGTCCAATGGAGTAAAATAATGAAATAATGCGCAAACAACACACTGATGTCTGCAATCATTGCGTATTAATGACAACAAATTGCGTTAAAATTTCCTATCTTCATGATTCCAACAAAAATCATTCAGTTTTTTTTTCAAATCCAATGATAAAAATAAGTGAGAAGATTGACCTCCTTTGGCAGCGAGCACTTCACTCCGTCCGAGCAGCAGATCCCATTGTGCCTCATATGCAGGCTCCGAGGGCACTCCCTTGATGTGGATGCGGAGCATAAGCAGGGCCAGCAGCACTTTGTCTGCGTGCAGCATTCCTCGAGACACTCGCTTGTAGACTGTCTGAAGGAAAATTGAATTGCGATAGGAAGAAGAGAGAACGAATAACCTGGAAGAGATTGGCAGTGATGATTTGCAGACGCTTTGCATAGTCCTGTGTCTCTGCGAGTTCGGGCGATTTTAGAACGAACGAGAAAATGTCGAGCAGGAAATCCAAAGAATATTGATAGAGGAATGACACCTGAAAATTTCGACTTTTTTTCTTAATTGTATGAATTATCGACAGAAATATGAAATTCTTCATGTCTTGACATTTTTCAGTGGAAATGCAACTTCATGATATTGATATCAGCATTAGTATGGCATTTCTTATGATTTTCGCATCAAATTGTAGCCAAATATCAGGCATAAAAAACATCAATTTCATTACTTTTTATAACAACTAAAGTTGGATAATGTATTAAACATTTTTTAAATCCTTAAAAATATTTTGATTTAACGAGTTGTTTACTACCTCGCAGAGCTGTTGCAGCGTGTGGTAGATGAGAGAGCAGGCAGCAGCCAGACGTTGGTATTGAGCAGACACTGCTTCCACCTGCAGAACGAATTCTCATTTGCTCACTTCTATTCGCAATGTGTTTACCTCAGCCATGACTCTGTCAGTCTCTGCAGCCTTGCTGGCGACCTCAGCAGCCTCGGTCTTGAGCTTTTCGAGTGTGCCAATCACCGAGTTGTCATCCAGAATCTTGCCTTTGCTCTCGTTCAGTGCAGCCAGCAGAGCCTTTTCGAGCTGCCTCAGACGGACAGCAAACTCTCCCTGCAGCTTGAGCAGATCGCTCCTCTTCTTGTCCACGTCCGGTCTCTCGCTGCGCAGCACCTGAACGATTCAGTCATTGGAATGGCTGAATTGTGTTCGAATCATACCTGATTGAGGCATTGACTGGCGAGTGAAGAGGAAGTGACAGTAAAGTTGACGAACGTCACTCGCGAGCAGATGTCGGGCGAGAACTCCAGCTGAAAAGAACAAGTTGCACATTTTTGGATTGTGAATGACAATTAAGTCGCTTTAGTAAAGATAAGAACCGAATAGTTTATACAACTCACCGACGCATCTCTAGTGATCATGAAGATCTGGAAAGCAGGCGACAGGTCGATGTCCTGATCGCCCAGGGTGATGAGCACTCGGCCTCCTGTTCGCTTGACTTCTCGATTCAGGACCGGGTTGAGGATGGGATCGTAGCTCTCGACGTCCTGCACCAGCAGCGAATTGCCGAATCGAAGGGCCGATTCCAGGTTCTTTCTGGAAGTGCGTCACTCGTCGATTTCAAAGAAAGTCCTATTCCAACCTGAATGATTCGTCCAAGAAACTGGTCTTCTGAATGTTCTTGTGAGCGAACTGCTTCATGATGAACTCTGCAGCCTGGCCTGAGGGGTCGATGATCAGCGGGTAGCGATTGAAGCGGTGCAGCATTATGGCATTCTCCGTGCACAAATCGTCAACCTTAATGAGTTTTTTATTGTTTGCAAATCGAAATGAAACTCTGAGAGCGAGTTCATGTTTTATGCATCGAGTGAATATCATACGCTTTATGTGCAACATACACTTTGGCATCTACACCAAGTGTCACAAAATTTAAACGAAAATAGCATTTTATATTCACACGATATCGAAAAGAATGAATGAGCTCTGATAGCGAAGGAAAAGAACAAACCGGGAGCGCATTCTTCTGCCACTGAATCCTATCATCGACAGCGCTCAAGTACTCGATTCTGGCCAAATCGTGTCTGAATATTACGCCTGCCTTCTGGATGTGCTCAGACCAACGCAGATTCAGCAGATCACGCAGCTGGAATCAACAGTTTAGTTTTCATAAGTGATCATTTGGGATTTTTGAGAGATTAAAACATAAATGAGGAAAATATTATCTAGTTTTTTAGGACGAAGCGAATGTCGATATCGAGTTCGTTAATCTCGATAATTTTTTTTATTTAGAAAAGTAAAATAAGTTAGATTTCGACTTCAATTTTTTTTAAATGCTCAAATTCGCACAGCTCGGATTGTAATGTAATGAAGAAAACTTGCGTTCAATAAAAATCTGGTATTTTTTACCTGTTGATCGAAATAGCCAGAATATGCGAGGAATGCAGCAGTGAGCAGACCATCTCCGATGAGCGTCTCCATCTGCTGCGAGAAGCCGTCGCAGCCCTTCGACCAGCGGTCTCTTTCAGAGCGGAGGGACGAGAGCAGCTCGGTCGATCTTCCAACCTGAATTGGGCTTTATTCACTCTTTTCAGCAAAGTTCATTTCATCACCATTAATGATCTTGAAAGAAATGAGAATTTAAAGTTATCAATTTATCAACTTTTTATGACTCTTCAGGTAAATTAATTTGGTAAACACCTTCAACTACTTACTTTCTCTTGCACAGAAGCCAAATCAGCCTTGATCGTCTCAGCCTGTCCGATGAGTTGAGCATATTCCTCTTTGTAGGCAGCAATGGACTGTTCGAGCACAGTAATCCTCTGTTTGACAGCCTCTCCCTCTTCCGTCTTCTTCTGCGCATCCACTTCCAATCTCTTCAATTCATTCCTCAGCGGATCGACTTTGTGCAGCATTTCCGAGTAGAGCAGCTGTGCCTTCGCCCATTTCACCATCGGACCGCAGGCTTGAGAGGCCCTGTTCACCTAAACAGAACTGATTTTACGGAGCGAATCAAGAATAGACAATTTTGAAGTAACAGGAATTCATAATTTCTTTTGTTGAAATATTGACTGAAATGGTGAACAAAGCTTTTTTATTGAAAAAATCACCAACTGTTGTCCACGTACTCAAATTGTTTTTTTTCTTAACTAATGAAATTGATGAGATTTTTGACAGCTTAATAGATATTCGGAGAAAATAAGAAATGATTGAACCTTTTCGAAGTCCCAGTCGGGGTTGTTGACGTACTTCTCCATCTGCTTGAGTATGTCTGGAGTGATCGAGTCGGTGTCGAAGGACAGCAGTCGCGGCATGAAGTCGTCCTTCACCATGATTCCTCGAATTGCCTGAAAGCGATCGATTGTTGAGTATGTTTAATCTTTTCTGCAACCCTAGAGTTGATTTCTGGATATGCTTGAAACATTCTAGACGAAAATCTGTTGAATCATTGCTATTCTCTTATCTAAGTACAAATTCACAAAATTTCAGAAAGAAACGTGTCAGTATAAATGCAGATATGATGCATCTCGACAATCACGATTTTAAACTTTTGTGCAAATTGCAATTTCTCTGAATTTATGATATTTGACGAAAAGAAGCATCTAAACATAATTTCTTCTTCATAGCGGGAAACACTTCGTCAAATCAAAAGCGATTCAAGAAATTTAAAGATGAAAAAAATTCCCAACCTTCCAATCAGTTCCGACATTTTCGCCGAGGAGAATGCAGATGGCTTCCAGCGCGAGTTTGACCATGACGGGGGGACTGGCCATGGAACGCACTTCCACCAGCTGGTTCTTTCTGATTCCCTTCACTGCCTGCTGTGCCTCCTCCACGGCTGGTTCGACCTGCAATTCCCCTTTGATCTCCTTCTGCCGCTCACCCCTTCTCTCCAACCTGACTGAGATCCTTCTGCACTTCAGTCTTCTTCGCAGCAATCTGTTGCAGCTGCTCACTGAGCTCCTTCTGCAGCTGCTCAGACCGCTTCTTCTCGTCCTCAGCCTTCTGCTGGTCGACCAGCATCTCCTTCAGCTTCGCATTTGCAGCAGACTTCTTCTCTTCCAATTCACTGCTCTTGAGTGTGAGGCTCTTCTGCAGTTCCTTGACCTGCTCCTCGGTCTCCTTGATCTTGTTGAGGCCAATGTTGAGGTGGACTTTCTCCTCCTCGAGATCCCTTCTCTTCTCGTGGAACAACTTGATGAAGTGCTTGATGAGGTCGAGGAAGTGACGAGGCGTCACTGTCATCACGCGGTGGCCGCGCTTCTGTTCCTGAAAGAGAATGAAGGTTTTTTTTTTCGACTATTTGAAGAGATTTTATTCGTGTTCACATTCTCTTCTTCCTTTCATTATCCTACATCATTTGCTCATTTTTGCTTTAAAATAATAAACTAGTGATTAAAAGAAGTTCAATATCGTTTCCAAGAGAAGAAAATCACTTGAATTCCAAAAGTTTGAACATTTAGATTTCGCGCGATCCTGTTCCTCTTTCATAGACAAATGGATATTATGAAAAATCTTACATGCTCGTTGAGTTTCTGGACGGTTTTGTGGACGTGAACGAGCGTGTTGATGACTGCGTGTCTGTAGGTGGGCTGAGAAGGCAGCAGATGGCAGGAAGCAGGCAGGCCGAAAGGAGCCTCGTAGTCAGAACGATCCATGTCGATCACGTTCGTCAATTCCGATCCGACCTGAAAGAAGAAAAGGCCATTTGATAGTTCATCAGAAAAGTGCTTACCTGATAGAGAGCAGAATCAGCCCAGTCACCGAACCAGTTGAGGACGCATCGATTGAAGAGGGCAGGCGAAGTGGAGGCTCGCTCGCGCAGACCGCTGCCCGAGGGATTCATCGTGAACACAACATGCAGGTTGCGCATCACCTAATTCGAGTCGAGTTATTCCAATGTTGCAAATTTTGAACTTCAATTCAATCTTATCACGCTTATAGCGCGTTCACTTTTTACATCGATGCCGATCGTGTCAAGAATCTACATACAGACAGCTTGATATTGTGACACAATGGCAAAACGCATAAACGCGTCTTTATTATGAGAAAAGTAAATTTGTGTATAGCTTCAGGAATGCATTCATTTATGAATTATCCTAATCAAAAATTAAAAATGCTCATACCTGTCCAGTGAACCACTTGTAGAGTTCGTCGTGACTGTCGAGCATGAGGCCCTGTCTCTGCGCTCCTTCTTTGATTTGCGACATGAGTGTCGTGTACTCGTCGCCCTCGAACAGTCCAGGCACCTGCAATCAACCTCCTGCATTCCCCTTTCTTCGACTCCTGTCTACCTCTCCATTAGCGAGCAGGGTGTTGAGTCTCTCGAGGAATCCCGTGTCGAGCATGTTCGACTCGTCCATAATGAAGCACATCTTCTCGTTGCGACAGCCAGCTCTGCGCAGCACGGCGCGCATGTCCTCGTCGAAATCAGCTGCCGTGTACTTCGAGTGAACTTTCAGCTGAAAAATTGTTCATTTTGAAGAAAGCGCTAAAATTGACAATCATATTTCAATTATTTCATTCTTTATGAGAACTAAAAGAAAAGAATATGAAGAAGATGGTAGGTTTGGATAGATGAAGTCTTTCACGCTCTCGAATTGCAGGGATCGCGATTTTTTTTTATAAGGATTATAAACCATTTTATTACCTGGAATACAGAGAGTCCATTGAGCCAAGCGACGAATCGACTGAGCGTGGTCTTGCCGGCTCCCGCAGTTCCGATGAGCAGCAAGTGGCCCTGCGGCTGTCTGTAGATCCTGTCGATGCGGAGCACGTGGTCGAGCATCTGATCGAACAGCACCAGCTGCACATCCAACTCTTCCTCGTAGAAGCCTTTCAGCCTGGCCTGGATGTAGTCCTTCAGCTCGTCCCTTTCCACGGGCATGTAATTCATCGTGAACCATTTCGAGTAGAGCAGAGGACGGCGCAGAGACTCCTTCAGATTGCACGAATTGCCGAAGTATCTGAAAGAAAATGGAATTGCGAAAATGGTTGGAGACATCTTTATAGGTAAGGACTGCAAACTCCGTCCTCTTGCACTTTTTATTTTTGTTCAAAAAACGGGAAGCAAGTACCCTTCAAAGTGAGTGGGCATAAATCGGCATAATCAAATCTAATTAAAAAAACATAAAAATGAATTTTGAGTTGGCTATGATAATCAATGTACGAAAGTTCTTATTCGTGAGTCTTTTTCTAGCTAAAATGGGAATTCTAAAAAAGTTGTCTGTTTCCTATTACGAAACCTTCCTCCATCTGACAAGGAATTATGGAGTTCAAACATCTCTTCTTACTTATCAGCAGTTCCGTCGACCAATTCGTCAGTCCACAATCGTTCCTCGTCAGTGACGAGTCTGTCCTGGAAGAGTCGCAGAGCCTCGTGAGCCCAAAGTCGCACCAGCTGGTCTGCATTGATACCTTCCAGAGGGGCGATTGCTTCCGAGATGCCGCGCACCCAGCGAGTCAGTTCTCGAGGGGAGTAGACGTAGTGCGGCTGGTCGTCTTGCGTGAAATGCTCCTGAAATTCACGAATCGAATATGCGCTTCTCGACTTCTTAGAATTTTTTTTCCCCGATTCAGTAGCCGTTTATTTTGTGAAAATTCTTCACTTTCAGAATTTTGCAATTTGCAGGTATGGAAAAATGGGAGAATAGATTTAGAGAACATTCTTCTCAAATTGATTGGCACCACGAGTAGATCATTTTTCATTATACACACCTTAGCCTTACTCTATTACATCCATATCAACAAAGTCCCAAATCTCCAAGTTGGAGACTTTCCAAGAAGACGTCTTATTTATGCTTGGATTCTCACCTGACTTGCCAAATAGACATCAACCATAGAATTGGTGAGCGCGTCCGCGAGGCCTCTGACAGTGGGCTGCAGTTTGAGCATGGCCCTGTTGAATGTGCCGTAGATCTGGATGAGCGAAGTCTGGCCAGGATAGTCCACATAGACGACTGGCACGTGGCGGAGGAATCTGAAAAGAAGAATATTTGGAAATTTTCACCCTTTATGGACAAGCGTCAAGCATAGTTCAGAATCTCTAAATCTTAGTTGTCAAGATTCGACGATTTACCTCAAACTCATGGGATGACGTCCGGGGTCGGTGGGTGGATTGCAGGCACCGACGAACTGAATCCTCTCCAGAGTCACCCAGCTGTGGTCGGAGGTTCGATAGAAGCCATTCTAAAATCAATAATGAAAAGAATTGTCTGAAAGGAGAAATTCCAACCATTTCAACGAGCTGCCGAATGAAACTGATCACTCTCTGCGTGCCGTATTTGTCTGGAGCAGGCAGATTGATTTCGTCGCAGAAAATGACCAGCCATCTGGAGAGCTGCACGGGGGCGAGCACAACACCGTTTGGAGTGCGCCTGTAAGAAGTTGATGATGTAAAAATAATACCAAAAATCATAATTCAACCTGTATTCGCAGTAGTGATCGAAGGTGCGCATGAGGAGTTCGGGAGTGGTAGAGGACGAGAAGTTGACGTTGACGACGTCCATATCCTGCTGGGAGCGGAGAGCGGCCAGCAGAGTCATCGTCTTGCCCGAGCCTGGGGGACCGCACAGCACGAGGGGCTTGTGCTCGGACAGCCACGTGGCCAGCAGCATCTCGTGTCTGACCGTGTCGATCGTGGGCACAACCAGGTCCGCGGCAGCCACGCGGTGCGGCTCGATGTCGATCTGCGGTACTTTCGCGAGCCACGGCTGCCAGTCGCACGATTGAAGGACAACTTCGTAGTCGATTATGCAGGCCTACAAATGCAAAGATATTTCTCTTCTTTTCCGTTCGAAATTTAGCATTTTGCAATCAATCAGAATCGGAAAAATCACTCTAAAATTTGTTTCCCTCAAAAAATAGAAGAAAACTTTCGATTTTTCCTAGAAAACAGCTGAAAATTCAGTCACCCAACATCAAAATTTGACTCGATCTCGATACAATTTTGTTTATAGAAATCAATCCATGATTTTTGATATTTGAAAGGTCGTTTTTCAAATAATAAGAATATCAGAATTCAAGTGTAAAATTACAACAAAAAAAAACATCTTGCCTGTTGATTAGCTGGGAGTCCGATTGTGGTTGTCTGTCGGATGAAGTCACTCAGCTGCTGTCTGCTCTTCCACTTGCCATCTCCGCTGAAAGCCCAAACCAGGTTGACGAGCAACGCCTTGCCGATGTACGAGTCGATTTGTTCGGCCTGCAGGAGAAAATTAAATAGGTTCGAGAACGATCTCGATGTTTATACCGATAGAGGGAAATCGATGTTGTTGGAGTCGTGAGCGACGAGACAGCGGACGGAGTAGTTCATCATGGAGAAGAAGGAGGAGAGCAGTCGCTGCTGGGTGGGCTCCATGATGTGGTCCAGAGACGAAATCGCGTAGCGCAGAGACAGGGGGACGAGGCCATCTGTAAGATAGAGAACTAGGAATCTCAACCAAATGAACTATTTCAATGCTAAAGTCACTTCCCTGATAAGACATAGTATTCGTGGAGAAATATTATTTTTCGAAAAAAAAACAAGAAATGTATCCAGATAATTCCATAAAATACCTGGTTGGAAGTGAGGTTGCAGATAAGCAGCACTTTGGCGTTGAACGACGAAGTTTCGAGCTGTGTTGTCATCCTTCACAACGTGGAGTGGCACACCTGGAAATGAACATTTAGAAACGTCTTGTAAGTTCTTTTCTGGAAATACCGATGGTGGGGTCGCTCTCGATGCTGACATATCTGAGCTTGTTGAGGTACTGCCCGAAGAGCATCTCGGTCGTCACAACCTCTTCGCTGAACCACACCATTCCGCAACGCGAAACTGTTGCCGGAGTTGCGTGTTGTAGATCGGCAACCTGAAGAACATTCCATAGACAAGGACTAATAAGATGTCTTCAGGTGGATAAGTTGCAGCAGATATGTTCAGAATTTTGATTCCGACCATGGATCAATGAAAATCGGAACGTCAATTCCGATTCTGACTATGCTTCTTTGTAAAAATTCATTCGCCATAGTCTTTGGTCTCATAGAGAAATTTTGGGAAGACTCATTTTCTATCGAAAAAAACGCTTTCAGTTTTTGGAAATGGAATTCCTTACTGTTATACTAGATTCTTTAATCATTTCATAAAACCAAATTCTTGTAGGTGATTTACCTCGAAAATGATGCGGACATTGGGCGGAATGGCGAGTCGTTCTCCATTGGGCAGGGTGAGCAGTTTGTTGTCGTCGAGGACGGAGTTCAGATTCTCCACCCATTCGGGATCCACGTCTCCATCGAACACGATCCACTGACGCTTTTCCAGTTCGCCTCGCACATTGTCGATGATTCTGAAATAGCTCTTTACAATCAAAGATAGAAGAATGCAAATTCTAATCTTCTCAAAAGTCTATCATTCAGCCATTTGGAATACTCACCCTCCAAATACCAAGTCCTCATGACTAATAAAAATAAAAACTAATCGAATATTCAGAGGCAAAAAGTGTTTAATTTGAAAGTTTTAGTCTACGGAAATGAGATTTAAAAAATCCTCAAAAGCACTCACTTTCTGATGACAGAAGTGAAGAGTCCGTCTGTCCACTCTCTGGTGTTGGGATCGAGCACTCCATACAGGGCGTCCTTGCTCATTGCCTTGGCATTGATCACATGCGCCACTCCTTCCACCTTCTCCCATCTCTCCAGGGCCTTGAGCAGCACCTTCCAGGCAGTTGTCTTTCCGCCGCCACTCATTCCAACGAGCATGAGACCGTGGTTGAGGTTCGTGATTTGGTAGAGTTGCAGCACCTGAATCCCTCAACGTTTTCTAGAAACGAGACGATTTGACAAACCTTGTCAACCCAGGCAGAGCCCAGTTCTCCAGCCGCATCCGAGTGACAGAGGAGTTGTTCAGCGCACACATTCGCGATCTGCTCGCGGAGTCTGCAAAACGTTCAGATGAAAATTTTTGCGAATGAATTTCGTAATTTCATAAATTGATCAAGAAAAACTCGATCTCCTTTTGATTCTTGTCAAAGGAAAATTTCTATCCTTCTAACAACGAAATGTGCAAGCTTTCTAAAATTTTCAACGTTGAAGCATAGACTTTTTTCTCTACAAGCAGCACGCGTAAACGCAGCATCCATTATAAAAAGGGTGAATTGCCCCGCGAATTCTTTCCTTTGCTTTGTAACAAAACTAAGATTAATTAGCTTTCCTTTTAATGTTTCTTTTTTTTCGAAATCAAACATTGACACATACACAACAAACCTTTTCACCCGAAATTAGTCGGAAATGTTCATTTTTGCAAAGGTGATTACGGACTCTACATTCACCTCAGAGGAATAACACTTCCGTTCATCAGACGCGACAATTTTCATGAGAATGATAACGACTTACTCAGGCATCTGATTGGGAGTATAGTGAATGGAGGGGAACACATCGGAGAGCAGCGAGAAGAGCAGAGCGATGTCTTCGCTCACGAGTTTCGGCACCAGAGTCTCACAGACGGATTGGATCAGCATCTGAAGAGTCAGAAGAGAGTTAAGAAAATTCGCGTTTCTTTCTCGAAGTCCACCTGTTGTTCAGCGACATCCTCGAGTGCAGCAGAGCCCATCTTGGCGAGTTTGTCTCGTTTGATGTTTCCAGCCGAGACGAGCACATACTTGAGGGCGCGCAGACCGAAGTCGTAGTGGCGCTGATCGGACAGCTGCTCCTTGCACAGGATGAACAGGGGCACGATCTTGTTGGAGAGAACCTCGGCGGTGCGGAAGCCTTGCGAGAACAACATAACCTGAATGCAGAGGGTGATTCATGAAGGATCGATACGAGGATTTTTAAAAGCAACACATTCGCCAATATTTTTTGAAAATACTGAAGAAAAGTCTAGATTCACCTGCGCAATGAGTTGTCTGTCGGGCTGCGTCATGGCGAGGGAGCTGAAGAGCTGCTTGAGATTGTCTGGGAGATTGGATCTGCCCGAGTAGCCCGGATTCATTTTGATGAAGATGCCGATGTTCGAGTTGACGCTCAGCCGCTTGCCGCTCAGGTCGATGCTCATGTCTCCGCCTCCGCGAACTGCTTCCTGAACGAATTAGTTGTTTTTGAATGGTGTGTTCAAAGATAATGCAAAAAGCAGATGAGCTCAAAATTATCTATCTAAAACTGCGGGGAACTTATAGGAAAATTCCAACCTTCTCATTAGGAACAAGAATATAACGCCTTCCTTTTCATTAGGCTGTAAATCATACCTGAATGGTCTGAATCTGCTGTGACACTGCAGAGAGCATTCTCTCTTCGAGTCGATTGAATTCGTCGAAGCAGCCCCAGGCACCCACTTGGCACAGACCAACGAGGATACGGCCCATTGCCTGAACAAAATTTGAAATTGATCTGGTATTGTTCCCCCATTTTTACAATTTGTTCATGATTTCATTCAATGTTTTCAAAATTGGAAAAAAGAAAGATGTACATTAGCGAATAAAAGTATTGAGTCATCCTAACTTAGATTTTGATATTGCTCAGCCTTGGCAATATCGAAAACTAATTAAGGAGGTCCAATACGTTTGTCCGCTACTGTGTGTATTGCTTCTCGAAATTTGAACTCCGCTAAAAGAAACTATACTTGAAAATCGAATGTTTCGTCGCAGTTGAAGACGAGGACGAATCTGCCGAGTTGGTGGCCGAGTGCCTTGACCGACTCGGTCTTTCCTGTTCCAGCCGGACCGAATGGCGATCCTCCAAGTCTGAAATAAGACGCTCAACTGATGTCATTGGCAGTATTTAACAGACCTGGAATGAAGTGCCTGCGTCATGGTGAGGAAGCACCTGTCTGTGAGCGGGGTGCGGACGAGTCTCTCCTGCACACCGAGGTATTCGAAGCCGTAGAAGAAGCTCGCGTTCGCCATCTTCACGATGCAGCAGCGGAGAGGGTCCATCTGAGCATGAATTCTTCAAATGGTCATTTGCACATGACGCGCATTTTGGCAAAGAGGAAGAAGAGAATGATAAAGTGGCATTGTAGAATTGGACGATGATCTGATTTTTCATCAACTTCGATTATTTTTTTAGTCGTGATCTTCTCAAATCGTCATCAAAAAGATTTGTGATAAAAACGATCGGTCAAATTGCCAAAATGGAAATAAACATCATCGAAATACACGCATGAAGACTTGTGAATTTTTGGATCGTTTGCACGGTGATTGATTTTCTCAACGCTCCATCAGAATAAATTAGCTGATGAAGATATGTACCTGTTTTGCGTCGAAGTAGAATCTCATGCACTGCAGCCAGCCGAAATCTGTCGAGTTCTTCACTCCTGCTGCAGCCAGTTTTCTGCACGTGTCTCGCTTGTGGACGAATTCAGTGATCTGAAAGCCAACTTCAGGTTTCTTTTCAAAGCTGGCTAGCTCTTATACCAGTGCTTCGATTTTCTTTCTGCGAATTGCGGGCTGGTCTTTGAGGACGGAATCTGCCAGGAGGGCCAGCGTCGCGGACACTGCTGCTTCGACTGGCTCGACGCTCTGGAAATTTAACTTTTTTCAAAGCTCTTTTATCAATTCTACTCTTACAAGAACACTGAAACACACAATAAAATGGATAAGAATGAAATGAAGGAAATTCAGAAAATTTGCCAAGATTGCTTCAATAAATCTCAACAGAGTCAATCGTCTACCTGTCCAGCAGAGAGCTTCGCCTCCATCTGATTGCTCCACCAGATCTCGGCAGTGAGTGCAGTGACCTGTGCGGGATACCCATCCAACCATTCCAAATACTCTTCCGGCTTCACTCGGTCCAAATCCAGCTTCGCGAAATGAGTCAGAGATGAGGCGAGCAATCTGAAGATGACTTCATTCAGCAAGAGAAGCTTTGCGACCACAATATGTTGGTTTCTGTCAAATTTGAGTGCGCCTCATAAACTTTCCTTCCAAAGCGAGGAAAAAATAGTTGCGTGAGAGGAAATATAACAATTGAGAGGGAAGTTTACGTAGTCACAATTTTAGTGAACTACAAACGTCAGTTTTTAGAACATGACATGATATTTGTATTATATGACGGCCCGATTTTCAATAGATTTGAAATAGTCCCTTCTTTCTTCATACTATAAAATCGTGCCGACGGCGTTTCGTGAAGTAGTGATTGCCATTGTTGTTTCGGTCAAGTTAAGTGAAAGTTTGTGTACTGAAAAATAGCGAGAAAAGGCGAGGGACACAGGAAATTGCGTACCACTCTTTCCATCGTTCCCCGCTGACTTTTCTTTGGCACTCTAGCCTCCCTCTTTGTACATAGTTCATACGCGCATTTCTCGCAAGGTGTTCTTTAAGACACGAACTGTCACACTTCATTTGACCGATACGATACAAACCTAGCGAGAGTGTGTCGCATCTCTGCCTCGAAGTCCCTGAGCCAGTCGTTGATCTTCTTGTCCTTTGTCTCGACAGGCTTCACCAACTCCACGGTCTCGCCCTCTCTGCTGTGCATTGCAGTGATCACTCGGTCTTCTTCCCGCACATCGATAGCAGTCACTCCAGCGAACATCTTCTTCAGGTGCTTCTGCAGCCTGGCTGTGTCCTTGCTGTTGCCCATGATCTCCAACAGATCTTCATCTCCAACGAAGTAGAATCTGGAAAGAAATTACATAATTCAAATCCCAAAGTTCTCTTGTAATTTTTCAATGATCTTCACAGATGATAACTTGCAGTGAGAAAGGTACTGTCTTTTGTTCTAATTTTAAGCAAACAGAATGAAACGGAATTATTCAAATTTAAAATCATTTCTTGGAATTGGATAAATTTTCAATATACTAATACAATACTATTCCTTTTCAAAGCTGTACAGACAACGAGATCTAATAAATTACCTTGGGAAACTGGAGCGCTCTTTTTCGAGATATTCTCCGAGGGCTTTCTGAATTTTGGCGAGCATGTCAGCGAGTCTCTCGAGCATTCTCTGTGCTCCTTGCATGTTGACCACGTCCAAGATGCGCGGGGCACTTGTCACCTACAAGAATAGCGTGTAATGGCTTTTAATGTTTCAAATATTCTCCTAGCATTTTCAAAGTTTTAGTCATTTTGCGTTTTTTTTCAGTGTAATACAACGAATTTTGGTTTTTTTTTTCAAAAATGGATTACCTTCTTCATGAGACCGAGGAATTCGCTGGAAATGGATGAGAATCTGGAGCTCTCGACAGGCAGCAGAGTGGCGATCTCAGTGGAGCCCGTGAAGAGGCCTTCCAGGTAGACCCATCTGCGCTGCACGTCGATCCACACGTCGAACATCGCGCTGATGCGATTCAGCTTGTCCTCCCATGAAAGGGCGTCCTGAATAGCGGTTCATTTGAATTTATTCTAAAATGTAAGTCATATCACAAATCAGACCAAATTTAATTTAAATTAAAATAAACCCGACTGAATAGAAGGCAGAAATGTATTTTTTCTTTACATTTTTGGAAGATCACTTCTTCCATTTTATTTCATCGAGAAAAATATAATAGCACAGACCTCTTCGAATTGCTTGTAGTAGGGCGACAGTTTCATGGCTCCGAGCGAGTTTTGGTGTTCCTTGAGTTTGTTGAACAACTCATCCCAGCCCTTGATCAGTCGCGTTTTGTTCTGATAGTTGACCAGCTCGACTTCGTACGATTGCCAGAATTCGCGCATCTGAAACGATAGGAAGTTTTCTTTTCAATCGACAAACAAAATCTTGCCTGTTTAAGGAACTCTTCGAGAGCCATTTCTCCCTGTGCAACGAGCAGAATCTGCTTGATGGCGTGATCGTGACGGAGAAGGTCGGCATCCCAAACCTGAAAATCGCGGATGAATTGAAAACATAACTCTCTAAAAATCCCGCACCCGCGAGCGGGTCTCTATTTTACGGGGCGAGACGGGTGAGGGTTGAAAATTTAGAAAAGTCGGATATTGTTAATGGCCGATTACTTGAAACGAAATAAACTCCTCTCTTAGACTAAACCTATTCAAAGCTTTTTACTTTCGTCATTTCACATCGTGCTGCCAAACAACTTGTCAATTCCAATCAATATTTCTCAAACTGACCTGTCCGAGAGTGAGATCGCTCAGATTCCAATTGACTCTCAGCTCCTTCATCATCTCCTTCCAGTGACGCTCCTTCAGGGCTTCAGACTTCAGCTCCGACACGAGCATGTTCATCTGAATTTCGAAAGTTAATAAATTATTTTTTCCGAATTGAGACAATTTTGATATTTTCAAATTTGATTTTGATCTCTATTTTGGTCTCAAACAATTTTCGATCGCGATTCCGACTTTCATTTCGTTTCCCGACAGCAAAATTTGAATAGAGTAAATTTTATTCGATCGAAGATAAATAAACGTTAAATTAAAACTGATTTTCTAGTCAAGTAGATATTATCGACTTATTCGAATTCGGCCTACCTTTGAGTAATTGTGCATCATCTGCTTGGCGTGTTCATAGCTCTTGTAGCTCTTGTATTTGACGGGCAGATGCTTGAGCTGATTCATGAGTTCATCGAGTGACTGTCTGAGTTTCCTTGGCTGGACAGACAACCAGGTCTTGTCCTTGATCTCGTCGACCTGTGTGTAGATGGGGGAGAGTGCCTGCCAGACGCCCTTCAGGTCGCCCAACTCCTCGTTGGCCACGGCCAGTTTGTCTGCTTCCGTCGGCACCAGAGTCATGTCCGCCATGTCGAGTGCGCTACGCGCTTTCTTCATCTTCTCGCGGTCCTGTCAATTCAAAATTTTCATTTAGTTTGTTTTGTTTTCTATATTTCATCCAAAGCTTGCAAATAATATGATTGCGTATGGTCAAAAATCCAAACTGCTCGATGAGCTGTGAGAACTTGGAAATGATATGCAATCTACACAATTCAAGAATCAAATATAGTTGTAAGGTGTGAAATAATAATGCAAGAATTAATAATTCCAATTCATGATTACCTCAGCCAATTTGTTGATCTTAGCCTCGAACTGCGCGAGAGTGGCGAGTGCCTCTGTAGGTCTCTGCGCTCCTTCCACAGGCTTTGCCTTCTCCCATTCGGATAAGATCTCGATGGTTCTTTTCTCGACCAGTTCGTCCTCTTCCTTGATCTTCGTTTGCAGATTGCTCACCTGCAAGTTGATTGTGTCACTAAGTCTCATGAAGATGTTTTGCCAATAAAATAATCAATGTGAAAACTGTTGAACGAATAAGCATTTTTACCAAAGAACTGTTCTAACTTTTCTTCAGTAGCATTTACTACAATTCCAATACATTTTCGTAATGATTAGAAGAATGTCATACTTGGGATTGAATGGACGAGTCCTTGCGCATGAGAATGTCGTTCAGAGCATCCCATTCTCCCTCCACATGTTCTGCATAGAGCCACTGATTAGGAAATTGGTAGCGCTGCTGGTTGAGGAGACGCTGGCCGGCACGGAATTGGTCCACCTGAATTAATGAAGATGAGATTGAAATATTGCCTGAAAAACAATAAAAAAATATTTCGTTTGTTAGAAAACATAGGGAGATGGATCTTTTCACTATCCTCAGCTGAAGGTTTCTCTGCAACACTAGTCCCCTTATTTGCGCATTTCTCGTAGTGAGATGTGTTAACGTTCAAGCTATTTGTGCATTTTAATAGATCACAAAATGGAGAATGGATGATCTTACAGTTTCCTGTCCAGGCTTGAGTTCCTTCTTCATATTCTGGACGTAAGTGATCAGCTGGATCGCATCGCTGGTCGTGCCGGAATCGACTCCTTGAGATTCGAGCTCCTCGCGCCACTTGGAAATCTTCTGATAGAACGACTGCATTTCGTTGCCTGCAATTCTCCTTCCCTCCAACACATTCAAAACAATCATTATTTTTACCTAGAGAAGTTCCGAATTTCTGGAGAACTTCCTTGTGCCAGTAGTCGTATTTGAGTGTGACCTTGCTCTGCACTTTGGCATAGTCGACCACCATCGGGAAGATCTCCTTGCGAGTATCCTGGAAGACAATATTTTGGAAACAAATTATTGTACATTTTCATACACGATTTAGTTTTTCACTAAAAATTATGCAAGATTTAGGATCAGGAATGGGTAAGAATTCATTTCGACATTCCCAAAATGTCATATCGTTTCGACCTACCACTGCTCAGAATTGCTCCTAATCGACAGAAAAATCAAACCTGTGTGTCGAAAATGTTTCTGCTCTTGCGCAGTTCCGCGACCGTCTTCATCCATTTCGACAGGTCTGAGCCAAGTCGATCGTAAAGCATCTGCAAATTCAGGAGATCTTGTAAAATAACCATAAATTTCAGATCTCTGACCTCAGCCTGCAGATCCCAGAGTGCCTGGTAGCGCAGCCATTCGCCCACGTACTCCTCCAGCTCCTTGGTGATCTTGTCGACCGTTCTGTAGGCCTTGTCCGGCACATCGATTCCGCTCGGCAGCCGACTCAGCACGTTCTTGTACGTCGGGGCGTCTTTATTGTTCGTCAACTAAATAAAAATCACTTTTCTTTATAACTCGCATTTCGAAGGATTTTCTTAAAATTCATCGTTCATCGTTCATGGAATCAAACTAACAAGGGAAGTGCATGAGTCAGAACTCACAGATCTTGATGAAACTTTCCAAAGAAGTGTTTTCGATGATGCGCTGACCAAGATGGTGGAGTCAAAAAATGCAAAATATGGGTCTAGAAGCAAGAAATTGGTGGAAACCTCAATTTCCACACCTCTGCTTGGGAATTTGTAAATTTGCATACATTTTTGACAAGAGAATTTGCTCATTTCTCACACGAAATACGAATGAAAAACGGCTGCAATTTTCTAACTCCAGGTACCTATTTTGCACTTTTTGATTTGACCATCGCGATCAGCGTCATGTCGAAACCTTCATGTAGAAAGTTTTATCAAGATATGTGAGTTTCGATTTGTACACTTTCAATATTTCCAATTCGATGAACAAATCAAAAGCAGCGGATGTACCTGGAATCGAGCGCTGTTGATCCTCTTGAGATTGGTGCCAATTCCATGCCACTCGATGAACTGCTGCAGCAGAGCCACCTTGGCTTGTTCCACTGTTGGACTGATGTAGATGGTCTGGGAAGTGAGTCGGACCTGCAAATTTGATACTTTACGAAAGCAGATATATCAATTGTTTCAGATGAAATATGACAAAATCGAATCTTTCAAAATCAAATAATGTTGAACATTGAAAATAAGCGAAATGAGTAAACTAGAGAAATCCACTTTAGGGTTTTTCTTGCTCGAATATTGATAAATTCGATGAAACTAGGTTATGCAAAAATAAGAGAAAATGTAGAGTTGATTCAATTGTCACATTTCATACTTCATTTTCGCACACTTCTTTATGCCGATGAAAAGGAATTCAATTCTACAAACTAACTAACCTCGATGAGGATTTTCTGGACATTGGGCAGTGCCAGATTCTGCTCCTTGTACTCGTCGATCTCTTCACTGCACGAATACACTGCCGTCCAGATTCTGATTGCCTCTTCGACTCGCTTCGCCAGTTTCGCTTCGATCTGCAAATTAACTTCTATTTCGCCTCCATTCTTGTTTCTGGGAAATAAAAGAAAGTCTCTTCGACTAGCACCTATTCGCAAAATATCGCGTATGAAATAAAACTCATAGAAAAAGGTGTTTATCTATTTAGAAAAAAAAGTATAATGTGTAATCTTTCTTTCTAGTTCCTATTCTTTTCTGGCGATAAAACTCCGGTTTGTTGCGTTCCAAATATTAAAACTCACAGCCTGGTCGAGTTTGTCGACCCACTGAGCGAGATTGGAGTAGTTGCCGAGAGAGAGCTGATCGACATTGGCCTGAATCGACTCGAGCAGGCCCCCAACTGTGGCCGCATTGTACTGACAAGTGTCCAGGGCAGCCAGATCCATGTCGATTTTGTCCGCGATGTTGAGCAGCTCCTCCACGCGCTCCTCATAGATGCTCACGGACTCGGCCATCTTGGCCACGTAAGTGTCGATCTTGTACGATTCCCAGTTGAGCAGGTTTCCTGCAAAAGAATCATAAACAATCGCAATTCAAATAGCTGCTTGATAACCTTCAGCGATATGAGCCTGAATGTCCTTTTTGTAGGAGGCAAGCAGCGAGTCGATTCCCTTGTGCTTGCTGAGATTCTCGTTGATCGTCGCATAGGAGCGCACTGAATCCAGCAAAGAGACTGCATGCCTGGAAAGACAATGTCAATCAATTGAAAATTCGATTGAATTATTATTCCTGAATTAACTGTCATAGAAGACCAAACATGATGAAGGCTAACAAATTCACTCATAAAGACGCTTTCACTTCGAAGGAAAATTAAGGCAATCAAATGCCAATTTATTCTAATTGCCCTATCTTTCCACTTTAACAATTGCAGAACAAACTCACGAATAGACGAGGGAAGTCTGATGAGCCGCATTGACGATCTTGAGAGGCACGCGGAATCCCATATTCTTGAGATGTCTGACTTCCTTGTGGAGGGAGATGCTTTCGGGGTTGAAGTTGACCTTCAAATGCAGCATCACTTTGCCGTCCTTCTGCTTCCTCTCGAACGTGTAGATCTGAATCGTTTAATGAGCTCATATCTCGTTTCTTCCCAAAACACAATTGTAAAGATAGCAAATAACTTATTTCAGTGAAATACAGACTTCTCAACAAAAAAAACCGCACTCGGAAGGCGAGTGCGGGTTTCAATTGCTAAATATGTTGCGAGGCGGGTTTGGGTTCAAAAATTTGATAAGTGTGGTAAAGTAATAAATTTTTGAAAAGTTCCCAAATTGCACTCATCATACAGATTGGATTGCACATGATGAATATCATGTTCTTCTACATTACAATTTTTATCAAACCAAGCATCTTCTCTTCCGTTGAAGTGCAAAACGCGCGTATGACCAAAGACTTAGAAGAAAGGAAAGAAGTCTTTCTCGAAAAATACTGTATTTTTTAATGAACGAAATTAAAATTCTTCTGACCGAAACAATAATTTTATGTTTGCAGCATTTCCTTGAATCTTCGAGAAAAGAAACGTAAACTCACTCTGTTGGGGACGGCGAGATTCTTCTTGGACATGACCTCGACCCACTCATCGAACAGAGGCTGAGTGTTTAGTTTCTGTCTGAAGTTGTCGCCTTCCGTCTTCAGCTGCTTTCCTGAAAAAAACAACCAATCGATTTCGTCTATTATTAAAATTTTGGTTTATGAAAAATTGACCAGCAACAATAGTATTAAGAATCTCGAAAACTAATCAAAAATTGCACGAACAATAATAATAATAATAATAATAATAGTTTCAGATCAGTAATAAAAGCCGGTGAGTTTTATTATGGTCCTATTCCTAAACGGCAAAACTTTTCTTTCCGGATTTCCATTTTATTCCTCCTCCCAGCTAGAAATATTGAGAAAAAAGCTTCTTTTACATTTAAAGAACAACATTTTTTTAACAATCCTAAATCCTACCTTCAACGTGGTTCTCCCATCCCTTGCCGAGCACGTCCTCGACCCTCTTCATGGACAGCTGCAGATGTCTCTCGATCTCCTTGATCCACATGATCTTGGCCGACATGGGAGGGATGTCCTGGATCTTCGTGTAGATCTCGTACACCTTCTTACTGTACTGGGTCGTGAATTTGGCCTAAAACATTCATTTTGCCTGTCAAAGAGAAGAAGGGCACTATTTCATACCTGCAGTTTCTGAATGTCTTCCTTGACCCTGTGGATGAGCTGCGTTTGATATTCACGAATGGCACCACGAATGTTCGGACGAATGAATAGAGCGTTAAACTTTCTGAAAAATAATCAAGAGATGGACAATTTTATTGTAACTCAAAAATAACATAGCCTCGGATCATTTTTTACAAAAAAAAAGCATTGAAATGGTAAGACTTGTTTCTTCCTTTATCAAATCTATATTCTCCGCTTATCCAATAGTCTCAAAATCTTGTCGACTTATCATTTTTGCATGAGTCCATAGCGTTGTTCAACAAAAGATTTTGTTGAACAATGCACTTTCCTTTCCGAATTAACAAATTTATTGCATACCTGAAGATGCTGAACATTTCATTTGCATTTCTGGCCGAGCCGAGCTGATCGCGCAGTTTAGATGTGATCGTTGCCTCGACTCGCTCGATCTGCGTCTCATATCTGAAATCAACCCATTCTTCTATGTAGTTTTTAGCTCAAAAGAACAATAATGTTCATACTCTTTCAGATTAATTCACATTGAATGCTCTTTGCATTTCCCTCACTTTTTCATTTTCCTTCTTATTTGATAGTGGATGAATTTCTATAGAAGAAAATTTGTGGTAAAGAACTGTAAAGTGTCCAACATCATTGTTTTCATGAGTAAACAATAAAGACCCGACCTCTTGATGGCAGCATCCCACGCAGTTACATTCTCCAGATCCAGGCACTCGATTTCTTTCACGAACTCGTAGGCCTTGTTCACCTGCAAGCAGAAAATCAACTTTTATCAAATTCTGAAAAGTCTGGAAGGATTTAGACTTTGTTTTATATCTGATTTTTCGGGCATTTAAAATATTTTTTAAATTCAAATTTGGCGTATTGTCATTTTCACAAGCGGTAAATCATCGGATTTGAGAATCTCTTTCTCGTTTTGCCAAGAAGATAAGAATTACAAATACAGTTGTGTGATGAATCGCAGGCGAGAATTAGACGAGACCATTTTACAATCAGATCAATTCATGATAGGTTGGGGGAGTGAACAACCATAAATTTGTAATTTTATCCTGTTTACAAATCCGTACCTGATCGACAGGAGTGGCTTCGGACACATCATCGCTAGTGATGAGTGCTTCATCTGTGGCCGTCTCGTTGCCGGTCGGAGTGCCTGCAGGGCGAAGCACGCGGGCGATCACTGTGCGCAGCTGCTCGTGCTGACTGAATCATAACACGTCATTTTATCTCACGATTTTTTCATAGTATTGGTATTTTGATCAATGGATAACTGATTTGAAGCAGAAAATGGAATGATGGCCTATCTAATCTTATAATTCATATGGGACTGTTTGATAGAATGAAGATATCGACATTTTCATCTTCAAATGATATTTCACTGCTGCATAAAGTTTTCCCCAAAGTCAAAAACAGGATGGCGGCTATCATCGCACTTTTACTTTAATTCTGTAATCTAAGATTGATATTCGTGGTGAAAAATCACCTTATTTGATAGCTAATACTTCGAAAAACGTTTTGTCATTAATCAATCTCAACCAATCCTAGGATCCTAAACTCACCGTCTGAACTGACGAATCTGATTGAGTCTGGCCTCAAGCTTCTTGTGGATTGCATTCGCCTTCCAGATCATCTTAGCCGGCTCGTTCCTCTTCTTCTTCGAAATGTCGCGAATGAGTGCGATTATCCTGCAATTAGATTGATTGTCTAATGATTCAGTCAACAAATTCCTTACTTGTCGTGTTCGTCATCCCACTTCTTGAACACCTCAAAGCACTTGTTCATGAGCAGGTCGAATTCGGGCATTGCGATGTGCATGAGTCTGCGCGAGCCGAGCACCTTCAGCAGCTGTGCCTGCAGGTCGCGGGAAATCGCCTCCACCAGGCTGACTGCTCTCTGCAGTGGGTACTTCGTATTTCTGAATTTGCCATTTTCAAGAAACCACTTTGAGTTTATTATTTGGAAGATGTAACATTTGAATTGCTTGTTGCTTTGTTCTCTTGAATAAGAATCGTGACGTTTAACGTTTTGAAAGTTTGAATTAAGGATAGATTTGAATGAACACTCTGAAAAACGGAATCGAAATTCCAACTCACTCCTATTTTGAATTCTTTAAAATGAAAAAAGTATATTTGAGCCAGAAAAAAACAAATCATCCATTCATTCAGACCTGAGTTTCTTCATGTGGGTGAAGATGTTGCCGACAGCGATGCGAATGGAGTCCAGATCGGTTGCAGAGACGAGCTCGTTCAGGGGGAATTCCTGCAATTCACTTTCTCATTTCTAAATGAAAGACTATTGTAAAATTCGCATTCTGGTGAAAATTTATGCGTTCATACAGAGCGAGCTAAAGTGAGGTATGCAAGGGATAATAATATTTGATCTCAACAAAATGTTGGGTCACTTTGAAGACCTTCCCTTGGCAAATATTCCCCTACCGAATTCTGTGCTTATCCTTATTCGAATTTTTGAGTTATGAGAATTTTACAACTCTCCAACCTTGCAGCTTCTATAGGAAGCCTTGAAAAATCAGTGGCGATAAAAGTTTGAAACCAAACGCATTGCTTCAAATGAAGATTAAATTATGAGCGAATATTTTCAAAATCTGGCGTCTTTTTAGATTTCGGAATTATTTTCATGTAAGCCAACTTTCATAATGATTTGTTGTCATGAAAAATCAGTCCATACTTTGCATTAAAATTGGCGTTTGATCATAAATTTCGTTTTCTTTCACCTTCATCAGAGTGTTGTAGTCAGCCACAGTGGCGACCGCCTGTTTGAGTCCCGTATCCGCGTCGAAAGAGACCGTGGCGATGAACCGTTTGCCGGATTTGAGTGCCTCGAGGGTCAGCAACACCTCATCCGACTCTCTCTTCTGCATGATCTTCTGCAGTCCCCTCTCCAAATTCAGCCAGAAATTCATTTCCTGCAGCGACGTTCCAGAAGCGGGGTCACGTTCTAGTTGAGTCACCTGAAATAAATGTCTAAAATGACAAGATTGACGGAAATGCTGAAAGCTTTCTTTCAATGATTGAGAGTTGGAAAATCTATCAACATCTAGTCTGGTATAGTGATCATTTTGGAAGGTGGACTTTCATAAAGAACAATGCCACATTTTCAATCCGAGTCAGAATTCTCACTTTGCGAATTTCCTTGATCCATCGGGACACGCCACTTTGCAGCTGATTGAGGAACACCGAATCTTCCACCAAATCGCCCAAGTCTTCCACCTGCAATGCATATTTCATTACTCTACAGTCGCCCTCTTCCAACCTTCGCTTTCCTTCCCTCCTTGCTGGCCTTTTGCACAGCTGCCTGGATATTTGGGTGAATGGTCAGGTTGATCTCCGGAATGTCGATGTTCTGTTGCAGATGCAGAAGAGCCACCTCGACTTCATTGAGATTCTTCTCGATGGCGGGCGTGAGCTTGTCTCCATCCCTCTCGCCTCTGCCAGTCTCCTTGACATAGGACTTGAAGAAGGGGGACGCGACCTTTCCGACCAGAGCGATCATCGTCTCGTACGTGTTACCTTCGTTCAGTCTGCAAATAAATCATTCCCACTTTCAGAGGAATCATTCAATTCTTTTCTTACGTGACGACTCGGAGTTGAGCGGGAATGGCCTTGTCAGCCTCGACCACGGTGCCCTTCTTGACATAGACCACGGAAGTCGACTTCTCCGTTCTGTAGACGATCTCGTTGGCCACGTTGAACGACGCTGCAGCAGACTCGCTCTCATCTCCGGTGTCTGAGTCACTCGTCTGGTCTGAAACTCATTGATTGCGTGTTGCTTTAAGTTCTCTAAAGTTCATTAGAGGCTATTATGTGTAACCTAAGGGTTTACTATGTGTCAAGTGTTTCGAAAGTTTCGACGTGAAATGGGCTTCGTGTGGACACGATGCTAAAAAAAGTATGAATGCACCCTTATTCTCTACTTCACTCGAACTAATCCTATATGATCGAATTCCCAAGTTAATTTTGATGAGCTTTACAAGAAGCCGTTTCTCCTTGATCATTTGCTTACCAGCCTGCAGAGTGCGGTCGACGACGAGAATGTGCGTGCCGTGATCGGAAACGAACTTGGAGACTGCATTCGAGGAAGACAGGGCCCTGTCCAGTTCGTCAGTCGACTTCTCCGTCAGACCGAGGAATGCAGCTGTCGTTGCTCTGATGTAGTCCGTCACAGAGTCCACAGAGGCGACTGCCACCTGAAATTTTCGAGTGATCATCTCTCCCAAACTCATCTAACTGCTGATTTTTATGACTAGACCTGCTGATTTTCCTGATTAGGGGTGGGACTCGCGGCAGGAGTATTAGTGCTAACGGGGACTTCCATTCACAATCAATTGGTGGAATGTGAATAGAGGGGAATGGATGCAATTGTGAAAATGAGATGAGGGCAGCGGCTAGGCAAACTGAGAGCTGAGCAGAGCGGCAGAGGCAGAGGCAAAAAGGGACAATGTAATCAAACAACCAAATCTGCCTCGTCTGCCACGCTCCCTTCTCGTGTGTCGTCTCGCATTGCAGCTCTTTTCCTCGCATTCTCTCACTCACTGCCCACTTATTTCGAAATCTTCTTTTTTCGGATCAGAAAATGAGGGCAAATAGACTCATCAAATTCAACATAACAGCTCATTAGTTTCATAGTTGAACAGTTGGGTGTATTGCATTTGAATAATTGACAGGTCTGATCGCGGACTCACCTCGATGGGCGCCGGTCCCGTGGACTCGTTCCCACTGTCCATCCTCTGTGCGCCTTTATGCTTTGCTGCTGTTTGTCTGTTAGTTGCTTGTTGATAGTTTGGAAGTTCCAAATTTGAACTCTGAAAGAGAAATCATCTAAATGTGAAAGAAAAAATAATAAATCAATGAAACAATCGATGATCGGAACGGGAAATGAGTCAGAAGAAATTTGAAATGCAGAAAAAAGAGAATAGGCAGAGTGGACAGAGCAAATAGAGCGCAGAGGAAAGAGGGAGTGAGAAGGAAGAGGAGGTCATTGTAAAGTTAGGGAAAGCCGTGCTAGAGACAATCACTTTCTTGGTAGTGATTAGAACGGACACTTTTGATCTTTGATAATTGACCAGCCAGGTAAATTTAACTAGGAAAAAATACGACAGCAAGCCCAACAGATAGACTCCGCAATACATTATGTATGCAAATGTTTGCTCATTTCAATTAGATTCCAACAACAAAATGTAAGGGAAGTTACAGCTTTCTGCAGATATTTCATCAGAGAGTGGAATATGTACATAAATGTCACACTGACAGACTTGAAACTTTTTTGTTGTTGTAAAATTTGGTCACTGTACCGCACCGCAGCTCAATTCAATTTTCCTACCGCACCGCAGTTGCGGTGGAAAAGTGCCAAATCTAAAAATCGCCTTCAGAACAAGTGCCATTAGATTATCAGCGTCGAGTCACTCACCATTGGTGTAAGTCTTTATTTAACAAATCATAATTTGAACAGAAGTATCTTATACTCTACATAACGAAGTTCATACCAATGTCAAATAGCAGAAAGCTCGTGAAATGATGAAACTGACATTCATGTTCAGACTGACACTGATTAATTGTGCCGATGTAAAAATGCTACCCAATTAGATTCCCTGATTATCTACTATTTAAGCTATTTGATTTAGCGTCGTGAAGCGATAGTTCGTACAGTCATACAGGCTCTGGACGACAATTCCTCCCAGGCAGACAACCAGCAGAAGGCAGTTGACATCGAATACAACTCCTGCTGTTTGCAATCCAAGACGCTCAGCTCCTACAACCACAAGGCCGCACAAGTCGTATGTTGTTTCTATTTAATTCTGGGATGTGTCCAGTACAGTGCGATAATTACTATTTTGCCGATCAGCACTAGTTTATTTGCACTGCTAATATTTCTGATCTTACCCCATCAATTTCATAGCTTCTATTGATATTCTATTCTGAGATTGGTTAATTTCGAAGATAACTTTGACTTTACTACTTTACTACCGCCTATCTATAATGTTTATCTCGAAAAGCGAGTGAAATTCTTTGATTTCAGTTGAGTGAGTGCAGTCAAGAACGCGACAAAGAATGGAACGGAATATGATTCCTCTTCTGCTTCAGTCACTTGATGATGATAAAACAATGCATTGGTATTCTCAATAAATAAGAGTTTCATTGATTTTATACTGTGGCACCATGTAATATCAGACAAAAATATATAGAAAGTTGTTAAAGATCGATTTGTCAGAAAAGAAGGAGTGGTGTCATAGTAGAAATCTGGCTATGAGATACGTATGTGTTGAGCTAGTCATAATTGTAGATGAAACAGACTACAATTGTGGATTTTTATGATGGGACTTCTTACGAACCTTTGGATCTTTATAAGGCTTAGTTCATAGTTCACGGGCTTTTTTGGAAAATAGTACGACTCAGACATAAAAGACCGCGAACCACGTCCTTCAATCCGCTGTGAGGAAAAACATGTTGCACTCTGTAGATTTTTAATTTTCGATTTTCCACTTGAAATAATGCCTTGATTCCTTTACATCGAAAATTCGTGTGATTTAGTTGGTTTCAAGTAATCAAGCTTTAGCAAGATTTCTGTTTCATCACTTGTATTTGATGAAGAAAGTTATGTCAACTAGGTTATTTATTCACAATAATCCTTATCAATTGAAAACATTTCCCTTAATAACTATAAAATTGACAATTAATTGAGATGCAATAATCTAAGCTATGACAGAATGAGTTCCTAATAGTATATTTCGTTATTCTTATCGGAAACTATTTTAAAGAATACTCATTTCAGTTGCAATTTGAATTTCAAGAAAGTAAAACATGCATGTCCAGCTTCACCTGTCAATACTCGTCCCGGAAATAAAAATCAAATTGATCTGACTTCTCTGAAGAGTGTTAAGCAACTTTATTAGTGAACCACAGCTTTCGATTTATTTTCATTTCATACTTTTTGATAACAATGAATTTTTTTATTCACAATTTTGATTTGAAAAATGAAATATCAGATGAGAAGGATAATCAAGGAGGACATGTCGCGGTAAGTCGTTCGTCCGTTTCGCAGACATAGGGAAATGCTGCACCGTCGCACTAAATATTGAATATGATTTTAGGAAATTTTTTTTATAGGGTGCGTGATAGTTTCTGAACTATTTTCATGTGTCTTTAATAAGCAAAAATGATATTTCTTTCAAAATTTAATTTTTTTTCTCCTCTTTCTGATTAGAAAATTTCATTTGCCAAAGCATATTATAAACAGATTTGAAAATATTCGACCCGATGGGTTACTTTTGATGAAAATACCATTGCCAGTGTTCTTGGATTATTCGTCATCAGGATGTAGAGAGAAGTAAACAATAACGAATCTAATATCGGGTCAAATCTTCCAAATCTGATCATACATAGTTTCTCTTGCCTTCCATTTTTCTAGTTATTTTTAACTAAAATATTTCATACCGTAAAACCTGTAATAGATGCCTTGGAGTTTTTAATTTTCAACCTCTCAAAATAAAAAAAGATTCTATTAGAGAATTTACAGCATTCTTATTTTCAGATTAAACTTAATCTTACAAAAGTGTCGCTCCATGATCCAGTAGGCCTTATCTAAAATATTCATTATAAAACGTGCATTTGGGTTGTTATTAATTTCTGCATTTAATGACATTTAATTCGTTCTCCCTTAATCTAAGTCAACTTCAAAATCTCTTGTATCAGTAGAGAAGTCAAGTAAATTTTAGGAAATAGATGATTACGGTAATTCATCAAAATGACATTGTTACAAACTCTCAACAAGACAAAATAATTTTAGGTTTTCGAAAATGATTCACCCGGTATAAATTAATTCATTTTTGTGCAACGATATATATTTTTTTAATAAAAGATAAACATTTAAATGGATTAAAATATGACTCACATAACCACAATCTCCATCGCCAACTGAAAGAATTTAGTAAAACGTATCGGAAAATTGAAGAACTGATTTTCATAAATGCACTACTATAAAATATGGGGATTTGGTATTGCGATATTGTGCATTTTTGAAAATCAAATTCTTCTTCCGTTGCAATTTAACTAAATTTCTTACCCGGCTCCCTAAATATAATTAATAATTATCCACTAGTTGAAAATTCAATCATTCATTATATCTTATTCTTTTTTATATGTATTCGAGGCCTGGATTTATGAGTGATCATGACTTGTGCTGATGCGTGCGAATGTTCGAGATTCGTCAAGATCGCCATACGAAATCGCGACCAAGCCTTAACATTCGCGGCTTCAGCACGAGCCATGCCCACTGTTCCAATCCAGATCTCTAAGAGTCGAGGGTACTCTTGCTATAGATTTTTGATTCAATTATCCAATTAAAATCATGGTTACAAAGAAACTTTTTTTACTTACCCAAGGTCAGTATCCCAAAAGGTACACGTAGACGCATATTCCACGCCGTTACTGTCTGCTACAGTCATTCCCTAAATTTTATAGATAAAAATACAGAGCGATGAAAAGTATGAAAACAAATATTCTTAAACTAATCATAGTAGGCAATCTGGAAATGTAGACCGATAAATCATAAGAAGATAGGAAATAATATGGTAAAAGATGCTCTATCCTACCCTCTCCTCTCCTAATCCTTTGCTATTTTCGTATGTTTCTATCGTCCTACTTTTCAAAATTGCCTATAAGTAGAATGATGACTCACAGTAGGATCAGCTGCGACTTTACGTATATCGATCCAAGGTAAAGCACCACCGCCTGAAAAAGGAAAAAAATCAATAGATGATTTTAATTATCCTGTTTAGTTTTTATAAAAATTTAGTAAGCAATTTTGGCCAGTTTCGACATAATTTGGATGAGTTTTACGTCAAATTACATCTTTTAATAATAGTAGACTAAGTTTATTGTCCGAAAACTTCGGGAAGGCTACAGCAGAAAAGGTTCGCTTTACAAAGACGGTCATAGCTTTACTTAGGATAGACCATTTTCGGAGATCTAAAAAGTTTTGAGATCACCATGACTTCGAGGATCAGACTGATACCAAATTTAAACGTTAGAATCAATGTTGAAAATTGATTCGCCTCTCTAACCATTAGCTTCCTTTGTGAGTACAGTCTTATCAATGCCGCAAAATGAAAAAGACGCAATTTAGAATTCGAATGTTCCAAATTAGTTTATACATTAATAAATTCTCATGAAATTCCTTACTATAATCATTCAATTCCATGCCCTGCTGTTGGCTGTAGACTCTTGGTAGATGGCACGTTGTGGAGGGAGAAGTGCATAATGCCATGCAAGCCGCAGCTGCTGCGTTCCAAGTGGCACGATTATCAAAGTACTGTAAAATCCTTGCTATTCACAGAATGAAATTGAAACGAAAATGATATTCAACGATCACCTGGTAGCATTTCCCGTTGACAAACTCCCAGCCAGTAGGACATTGTGCAGCTGAAATTGTTGAATTTAGATTTGAAAAATGGATTTGGTAATTTATTCATGTAAATTTGATATTGATAGCTAAGTTCGGTTAAAAAGAAGTGATAACGCTTTCTTTGTAATTCACGCACTATTCCTACAAATTTGATATATGAATTTGAATCGAATTTTATGAATGAATATGCTCTCAGAACGTATACAGTAGTTTTTTTCCAGAAAGCAAAATGATTCCTCCGAAAAAGACCCATGAAATTTATGGACTCGCGCAGTAGATTTCCTTTTGAGCTGATAATAGAATGGTTGGCTTGAAGAATAGTTAAGACTTACCACAACAAGCTAGTAGAGCTGAATTTGCGAAACAAGTACCGATACCTAAAAGATCAAAATTTAATGTCAATTTTCGAGAAAATGATACGAGACTATTTTCATAGGCAGTCTACCAAAATTTTGGATCAAATTGAAGCTAGAGACATCTAGTATTTATTCCCATTCAATTTTGAGTCGAACGATGCCAATTTTGGTTAGCTTGAAAAATTGTTAAGACTTAGGACAATCAGCTATTGGACCTGGGTATGGAACACATCCGGTTGTTGTAGTAGTTGTTGTGGACGTCGATGTGGACGTGCTAGTTGACAGCGTGGAAATTGAAGTACTAAAATCCACGGCTGGTGTCGTTTCCGTCATATCAGTCACATCGGTCGAAAGTTCTGTAGACGTGGAGGGAGGCAGTATTGTTGTAGCACCGTCTCCTAAAATGCTGGCAAGATAAATGCCAATTGATCTAAAGATTACCTGGTGCTGTTTGAAAACATGGGTTAACAACGGCGAATAAAGCGTGGAACAGAAAAAAGATGATTCCTGCCATTGTGTCGAGTGGAAAAAATTCGGAAACGATAAAGTCAAACGCAAGATGAAAGAGGGCAGCTGAGTTTGCCTGACGGTAAAGGACATCACCGATGGCAGCTTTTATAGTGGTACAGGTAGCCATGATTAGAGATGGACAGTCATCTAGAAATCGACGAAGTAGCGTTGACGCAGACAGTCCATCCATGATGAATCGTCATTTTCAGCAGTCGCTTTTCCTTCTAATTGATATCCCTTTAGAGCCGATTTCTCAGAATCTCTCTTTTAGCAATGCTATTTCAGCGCCAAAGATTTTCTCTAATCCACTCTATTTCTGAGATCTCGTATCAACAGACTGGGTTCAACCTGGGTTCTAAGGAAGGGAAGGGGGCGGTGCTTTGCAGAGGCGGCGCAACGGTTGACTGTCTATGGACTGGAACTGGACAAACATAGGAGAAGCGCTGGGCAGGGGAAGGAAAGGACGATTTGATAAGGAGAGATGTCCGAAAGAAAAAAATGAAAACGGATAAACGAGGAAAAGGCGAAGTTAGATGAAGAAATTGCCAGCCGATGTCAATCGGTTGAATATTTTATCTTGGATGCAATGGATAAGTGAGTGCACAATTACCTATGAGAATAACAGATTGGATATTCACCATTATAACAGAGTTGGGAGTTGTCAGTGCTCTTTACTCAAGGGGCGTTGTGAATGCATCGTGCTGCCTCTTGAGTGAAGGGCACTGACAACTCCCAATTCTGTTACAGTGGAGGATAATTGATTATACTGATATTATAAATGGTTAAGATTATTGTGAATAAATAGACAATTTAAATAGCCCAGTGGAATTGATTTCTTTTCTTCAGCATATCTTTTTTCAATTCTCTTTTTCTATTTCACGAACCTCAAAATGATGCGCGTGACTGTCCTTTGTTCATCTACTAAAAATTTCTGCTAAACTGATGATTTTTTTCAACCAACTCTAAATCTAAGTCTTTTTTCTGATAGCCATTGCATGAAAATCAATTTCCCTTTTTCTGATGATGATATCTGTGTCTTTTCCGCCCCTAGCCAGTGGAGACCTTTCTCTGTCATCCTGTTAGCGAGACGCGAATTCGTCATTAATCGATGTCGTTGTTCCGATGGTCAGCATCTCTCAAATCTTCCAAAGATACTTGTAAATTTTTACTATTTCAAAAACTGTTCATTTGGAAAGAATGGTTAAATTTCCCTGGAATAAAACTATTTCTTGTCTTTTCAGAAAGTTTCTGCTGTCATTTTGGACGCATTCTTTGAGTAACCCGAACAAAGGCCGGACAACTGCAAAAGTGTCTCGGATCCGAACCAAACTTATATGATGGATACATCCATGGGCT
>LIAE01006816.1:36265-124715 GCA_002287525.1 Diploscapter pachys | reverse complement strand
GGTATCTCTGGTCCGACTTCTTCCTTGAGATCGTCGAATATTACAGAGAATCTGTTTTAATAGAAATCTACATATCATTTTCAAAGTATCCTACTTCTTCATAGGCTTTCAAAGCTTATCTTCATGCTCATTTGATTTCGAATTTCAAGCACAATAAATCATGTTTTGGAGTGATTTTCTTTTTCTTCAAGAATATTTTCTTTCAATGTAAGCCTGATGCTAATATAGTTCTTCTTTGGAATCTGAAAAAGTGTTACAAATGTCAATGGAAGAAGTGAAGAAGAAAAAGGGATTATGAAAATCTCGAGTCGGAGTAAAATCGGATTATCGTCCGAGTAGAGGAAAGGGACTATATCTTGGCAACGCACTTATTTTATCGTTATCAGCAAATTTAGCAGAGCCGAGCATTTTGCGTAATTTCCTCGACGAAATTTCGTCAAATATCGATTCTGCCAGGGTTAATTTTAGTTGCATACAAGGAATTTATGCTTTGCTCCTAAATCTAGATTCTTAATCCGCTAGAAGTTTATATGAGAAGTACTTCCAGAAATTCTGCAGATTAGGTCATAAGAGCTGGATAAAGCTCTTGACTGTTGCGAGAATAAGTAAAGTCCTGAGTATTCAAATTTTTATTTTGCTTATCATCAGCTTTCAAAGCACAGCACGATCTATCAGAGAAGGAAAATTGAGTTCACTTTTTTTAGTTTTTCTAATGCACACTATTTCATCTCGCTCAAAAGTTTCAAATCGGAATCAGCGTGTTTGGAGGCGATGAATCGAAATCTTCAACCCTGGGGCGATTAGCACACTTAGTGGCTATCGCCTTATGGTTGAAAATTCCAAGGAAAAATCAGTAATTATCTGATTTCCGAAATTCAATTTTCTGCGATAAATTCGCCAAATTGCAATGTGTTGACGTGCCGTGAAAGGCGTTCGAATACCAATGACAATTCAGAGCCTGTGAAAAGCTTAAACTCGATTCCGGTGCCGTGAACATTTTCAGTTTCAAGTTCGATTTAAAATTTTTCAAAATTGAAATTCCAAACATCCCTATTAATTATGCAAGAAAAAACAACCGTTTTTCTTTCAATATTACGATATTCATGTCATTGACATTTCTAGCGAAGCCCTAAGAACGGATTATTGAAAGTTACGAAGGAGGCAAAATATCGTTTTCTCACAAAATGTCTTATGTTTGAAATGATGGTTTTCGACGTGTCTCAAAGAAATTTCGTTATTAGTGGAGCGTGTTAATTTATAGCATTTTACATTTCACTCATTGAATTCTTCATTCCTTCACTAACTCGTGTCCTTTTGCAGGTCTTCTTTGAATGCTCATGAATAGTCAAATAGTCTCAAAGAGAAGCCACTTTTTACGCATCGAAGGAGAATTTCCCACTTTCATCCCCTCGCCTAATCAACACATCCTTTCACTTGACTTGCCTCAGATGAACATTCCAATCTGAGTCTGAGTATCATCAAAAATTTCTGCTTCACCAGACAGTTTCACATTACTAATATTTACATCTCGAGATTACTATTTCTTGAAAATTTTCCTAGAATCTTTGAAAGTTGATAATTTAGAAAGGTAGTTGCTTCATTATATACAAGGTAGAATGAGGTTTAATATGGCAAAGATTCTTTTACATGATATTTCTATTATCACGATATAACGATCGTTGCTACTTTCCCAGGCTTCCTTGAATTTATATACAAATAATAATCTTAACTTTCGTATTCGTCAATTTGAAAAATTAGGATCTTTCCGATAGTGCGCTAGATAATAATTTTTACTTTGACCTTATTGAAATCTTAAAAATGAAACCCTAACTTCAATTTGAGATAGAGCGAAATAGAACATCCTTATAATCACTATAGTTTTTTCCCTAAAATCGCTCAAAAGTCGTGCGTAACGACCGGATATTTTGCATTCGCAAATATTATCACATGCTCTGCTCAATTTCCCCTCCCAATATAGCCAACATTCGCTGCTCTGTCAAAATCCTCCATTTCTGGTTGTTTATCGCCTTTCCCTATCTTCTCCCCGACTTTCTTAGCTTTTCTCTAAGGAACATCGAAAGTCGTGCATTTTCGCCTTGTTCTCGGCTCGACCACCTCAAACGCGAGCAAAATTGCCATATTGACATTTTGATCATTTTCGGATCTCTCGTGGTCTCCTCATTTTTCCCCTATTTCTCCCGATTCTGCTCACTTTTTGCCCCGAATTGTCCCTTGTGGAAGGCGAGCGGGCAACAGAGTCCATCATTCATTCAGCTGGCAAATTTCACGCCCGCATCATCGGCGGACGAGTGAAAGAACATCTTATATTTAGATGAAAATGAGTGTGCTCGAATTAGTAGGAAGAAAATATCACGAAAATTTGGAAAATTCAAATTATCTTCACGGTTTCTTTAATTTCCACAAAATATTCATTTTTCAACATTCTTGTCAAAAATTTCAACAATAATGCGTTGGAAATAGTTCCTTTGCATATTAATTCTCTATTATCCGAGCACCTATTCTTATTTTGATTCCCTCTGCTCCTCCCCCAGCCTCTTCCTCGTTAATCGCGTCCCTCATTCCCTATTTTCATTAATGCTTCGTCGCCTGTTGTGCCTTTTATTGATAAGCCTCGGTGCTTATTTCACGGCCTCATCATTTCAAACGCATAGAGGCGTAGACGATAAGTCGCCTGGTTTTAGCGCCTACTTTGTTATACTTTTCTGATTTTTGAGACGATTTGTTTCAAGATTTAGCGGGAAATCTGCGGATTTTATTGTTCCAAGACATCACACTATGAGTACATAAATCGTTGAATGCTGCGTTCCAAGTGTGCATTTAATAATGTCGAGCTTTCAGAAATTTCAAATGAAAACTTCGTGCTTTCGGCATCACATTGTCACATTTCATTGTATTTTCCTCGATTTTAAGTTTTTTCACCCAAACCCTGTCGCCTGGATATCTCATGGTGTGCAGAATAGGATCAAACTATCAAAGGTCGTGCTATGAGCCTTGTCTAAATGCTGTTCATATCACAACACCACGGGATTTCTAAATTCCCATGTTTGCCATAGGCTTTGGAAGGTCGGTCGTCAAAAATCCCCAGTGACCATCTCCTCCAAATTTTATTAGGGTTGGGTTCATCGCGTGATGCGTATTTTTGCTGTGCGTAAAATATCTTCAAGCCAAAAATTGGCCACTTTCGAGATTTTACTTTCAAGATATTTTTTCCTCCCGGTCTGATGAGTACCTCCTAATCCTGTTTTCGGTTTCTACCATTTTTGCACACTTATCCAGTTTTTCTCAATTTCATCAACTCAATTACGGACTCAGGACGAAGAAAAAGAAGAATGCTTAAATTTGCGAACTTGCGCAAATGGGCTTATTCATAAAAAAAACAAGTCCATCGCTACAAAAAGTGAAATTTATCGAGAGTTCTCTTGAAGATCTTTGAAATAAGATATTCGGTAAGTGAGTTGTAACTCTGTTAGGCAGATTTATCCATACCAAAACATAAAAGCTTTAAAAACCACTCAAAGTGCATATTTTCGAGCACTTGATATCTGGAGCCTTGACATTTTTCATTCAAAGCATGGTCCATCTTCTGTTACAAATTCAAAGCAATTTCATATTTTTGAAAATTATACGAAAGCTCGAAATTCCTCTTTACCTTCCTCATAATGCCCTGATACTTGTTCATTCAAATTTTGGGAATTTGAATATTCGGATTCTTCGCCGCGTGAAACCTCGTCACACCATACGGAAAGTGTTGGGAAAGGTAGCCTATCTCCTTGCCAACTCTAGCCATGTGACAAATATCTCACGTCACGACATGACAAAAAATCCAATAGTTTAAATCCCCCCTTCTATATATTTCCCAAATCAACTTCAAATTCACTCCCATATTTCACGCATCACTTCCACAATCCCACAAATTCTTCTGTCCAAGTAGATTTCTCGTAACTTTTTGCCCGGTTGTTTTTCCGCCGGAAGTGCTCTCTTTTCGCTTCTCCCAGGAGCATTTCCTGCCTTGTGTATTTGGATTTTTCGACTTCTTTGGGCTTCTGCTCAGTGCACCTCAAACCATTGTCTTTCTTTCATTCCATATCCCCGTCCCGTCCCTACCTAACTCCATTCCCCCATTCACCTCGTCTACTTCCATACTTGCCTAAGCCCCTTTCATGTCAACTCATTTTTCACCTTCCACATTTCGCGTTAAACTTCATGGATTATGTATTAGTCATTTCGACGATCTTTTCATCCATCCACTGTTGTTCAAAAATCATTTCAGATGGTCCACAAATGCGGCTATTTTGAGAAAATGCCGTGAATCAGAGAAAGCCAAGAATGGATATATTATCCAAACTGATATTATTCATACTTCTAAATATTGCATATTGCCTAAGGGAAGCCTCTGAGCAGACATGCTTCAATAAGTAAGAATATCGGAAAATTAAACTGCTAATACGTTTATACTAAAGATTGAGATGAACCGAGAGTTCGGCGTCTATCTTCGGAAAATTCGAAATAACCCAACTTTATTTTCGCATTCTTTATTTGAATGAACGAAGCGATGCTCAATTTAAATTTTGAATTTCCTACTAAACTATAATAATACCGAATCAGAAAATTCCTTCATACATTTATCTTCATTATCTATTTAGTAGGAAAAGAGTGATTTCAAATATTTCGAAGGAAATACTCAAATATATCGAAAAAAAAAGTTAGAAACAATTTCTAGATTCCCTATGGATACTTCTCTGAAAGTGCTGAAGAAAATTCTGGAGAAATACTCGGTGGAATCGATATATTCCGATGAAGACGGAGCGGTGTGGATGAATAAATTAATTCCCAACAACCAAACCATCATCGTAATTTTCTTTTGGTTTAGTTCGCTAACTTTTTCTTTCTTATTAGATCGATGGAGTTCGCTACTATCTTAACGACAACTATTTGGAGCCTCGACATCGATTCCACTTCAGCTACGATGAACTCGTTGCTTTCCCCATTTTGGTTGTCGATGTGGATGAGGCAAGAATGATCGTTTCTTTTAAGCTTGATTTTCTTTTATTGGATTTTTAGCAATTGAAAACATAAAACTCGCCTTCAGCATTCTATTGTTAATCAAAATCTAGGAAGTTTCACTTTTTTCTAAACGCTATTCTTCATCTCTTTTATCTTTCTTGCACATATAACCATTGGCATTTTGGTGAGAAGAGCTTCAGAACAAGATGATGGTCATTCTGTGATCAACCGGATGTTTTCCAACCTTTTCCAAATTTACATCTTCTTCATCATTTCAACTATTCGCTGGTATTTAGATTCTTTCATTTGTTTGTCATATTCTGCTATCTCCTTGCTGTCCGCTCTCCGAACAAGGAGACATTCGCAATTTCCTCGCGGCTTCCTGAGCAAAAGCGAATTCGCTGCTATTTTCAACCGAACAAATGATAAATTCATTATTTTACTATAAGTTGAAAATACCACGTAAACATTGTTTACAGAAAAAGAAGGTCTTCAACGCAAGCTCACAAGAAAGGACAATTTTAGATTCCCAATTGGCGAGCCGATCATCCAGATTTCACGAAGATTCTATCGTCGATTTCAAGGGACTGCGGTCGATTAGACACTTGTGGAACTGTTTGCTGCAGTCCTCTAACTGTCGATGTTCAACGGGTAATGGTTTTCTCTAAAACAAAGTTGACAAGATTTCTCAAATATCAGTCTATTTGAAAATCACAAGCCAGCAGAATAGAGCAAAGATGTCTTTTTCACCTTATCTCATTAGATTTTTGAACTCGAAAGAGTGTTAAACAAGTTTCTCAATTTTTGTTGAAAAAATAAAATGATTTCTAATTAGCTTGATATTTCTTAAAATTTTGGTAGTGTCAATGAAGACCAACCTTGTTACGACTGACCAGAATTATTTTCGTCAGAATTGTATCAAGAAATCATTTCTTATTCCAAAGTTATTTCTGAAAATTTAAGATCTCTTACGCTATAGAAACCATTTTCTTTCTAATCTTTTTTGCACAACTTGGTAAAAACGATAATCTTTCAACAAAGGAGATAAGAATATCTGTCTGAAACTTGCATTAGACTGAAACCATTTTGGTGCTCGCAAAATAACGCGAAAAATATAAGCCTTTACAATATTCAGAATATTATTTTAGCATCCGGAAAAAGAATGATATTTTCTTGCGTAAATCCGTTTCAAAAACTAGGAGTTTGAAAAGCAGTCATTTCGGGTTCAAAATAGCTCTCATTAACAAAATTTTATAGGCAAAAGTGACGCTTATGAGCATCACATGATAATATTTGAGTTGAGGACTTTATTAGTTTTTAGCCAAAAAAGTTGAAGTTTTATCAGCAAGTTGTCTGCAAAAGGAAGAGATCGAATAGAATTTACGACTGATAAAAAAACGCTGATAATGATAAAAACTCGAAAGAAAGAAAAATTAAGCACAAATGTACAAACAACATTTTTTAGATTACTAAAATTTAGTGCGCTGGTCAATAATTGCTCTGCCACTTCGAATATCAAAATTGTTTTTAAAGAATTTCTTTAGATAAAGCTGGAATTTTTGAACCAATCAACCGATCTTGAAAACTCATAAGTTCTTTTCAAAGTAATCTTTATCAAAGTTAGCAGTCATAAAAGGCATAGAAAGGGAAATGTTATATTTTCATGAGTGAAATTTACACAAATAAATAAGCTTTAGGAATTTTTCGACCAAGCCCGTCTGCTCAACTTGCCTCTTGGTCAAAGGGTTGATGCTTTTGGTCGGGTTTATTCATTCGACAAGGATTTGGTCGAAGGAAATGGTACTTTGTGCGAATATGAACTCACCTATTATGATAGGCTGTATCAGCAGGTATTCGAATTGTAGACAATTCATGAAAATATTCCGAATGTTCTCAGGCAGAACGAATATTCTTCCGATGCAACGAGCCTTCGAGTTGTTGCGGCCTGACATGCAAGATGCCCTTCGATGACACGATCGTCAACAACAAGAATCTCGCAGTCGCAATGGCTTCGATTTACGACGGGGAATTGGAAGATTGTAGGTTCCATTTTTGGATTTATGGACAAAAACCTGAAACAACATATAACCTGTGCGATGTAATCAAACTCCGCAAAAAATTTTTATTATAAACCATCACAATGTGCGGGATTGCTGGCAGTACAAAATTTTGAGACTGATTTTTCACGTTGAGAATATATGCTCAACATTCATTAGCTAATATCCCATATTTCAGCCCGAGGCGAGTTGAATGCGGACGACGTGAAACTTCTATTCCTCATCGGAAGTGTGATTATGCTCATGATATTTTCTGCCATTACAATTTACAGGTATTAAAAAATAAGAAAAAGAAACATTTAAGAATTTAGTAAACGGAAAATGAACGAGCAAGTTGACCTTGAGAAGGTTTGCCAGAAACGACGACAGACGCGGACTTCCGAGGGCTTCATCGAATTCAACAATCCAAATCGAAACACTTCTTTAGACACGAAGACATCTTTATTAGAAGGATGATAATTTATAGGTTGGACGATAATTTATATCGGCATTTTTGGTAATTTAATTCGAGAAGAAGTGAAATAAAAATTATCATCCAGCTTAACGTTTACAGGGTTTGTATTTCAATAATTAGTTTATTTGATTTAATTATTTTGTACACACTACTGATCTCGACATTGTGATTTATTTACCGATCTCAAATCCGCTAATCTGAAGGTATTTTATTCAAATATCTTTCGAATTGTATGAGGAACAAATAAACGTAAAACATTATCCTCTGAAAATGCAGAAAATTATACACAAAATATTTTTAAAATTCATTTATCCATTATTATGCTTGTGAACAAGTCAATTTTCATATCTGCCAATCATCTTCAGTGAAGTTCGCAGCGGCTTCAGACGAGTACATGAAACAGTTATTAGCGCCTGCAGTGAAATCTGCAGAGAACCATAGATATTTTTAAAAAAATAATAATAAAAATGATTCGACATTAAAGTGTAGCATTTATAGGCTAAAATTTAGCAGTATTTTAGCTCAAGTCTTCTTTCAATTATTCAAGGTCCAGATTTTGTCTAATCTGCTGGAAGTATGTGCTCTATTGCCTGCGACTACTTGAGAGTCGGTCGATTAGCATATGGCCTAATAATGACTTTGTGATTCTGCTCCTTCACACATTCTGTTGACAATGGATTTGGGCAATAAACGAGGCGAGAAGTGGCCATTGACTGATTTGACCGGCCCTGAAATGTCCCTTCTTCCTCTTTCCTCTCCTTCTCAGTTCGATTCAAGACGCTGGGAATCGCAAAGAGAATAGAGTGCAGACATCCCGCTGAGCAGACAGCAATAAATACAGGTTAAAAATAACAAATATTCGGGCTGTAATTGTAATCATCAATAGGGTAATTTGGATAATCTCTTAGAGTCCTGATACCGTGTTTAGAATAATCAAATTTATGATGCTGAAAGTTATACTGAAACCCTTCACTAACACATGAAAGTTGTCCATTTTTGTCAAACAAGACGATAATTTACGGATCTTTGTGGTAATTATCTTAAAATCTCATGATTTTATCACCGTTGTGAAAAGATATATTTCACAGGTGCCAGTAAATTAGCGTCCGTCTACAAAATTGTAGCATATATCAATTTCAACACCTTTATGCAAATTGGTTGCTTGCAACAATCCTTCAATCCCTCTGATTTCCATTTCTGTTTCTGTTTCATCTTCCCCCTTCAAACCCAAATTTGCACATCGTTTTCTCGTTTTGCATCGGTTTTTCTTTGTGATCGCCTAATTTACCCTCTATTTCGTTCCGGTATCCCACAGAGTGTCCTCCTTCGCTAATAAGCAAGCGACAATGGGTGGACGACATCTTACCCCCTACCATCTACAATCTTACTACCGACTTCTTGCAAAAATGCAAGAGGAATAAGAATAAGAAAGGAAGAAGTCCCCATCTGTCTAGTCTCTTCTGCAATACTCCATTTCTAATGCTCATCTGCCTCTATGATCATTTTGCATTTAGCAGTCCGTCTTGCGGCCTCATTCAGCCGATTAGCAGTCAATTTGAAATGACCGATATATTGGTTAATTTGAGAAGGAATATGCAAATACATATCTGTTGCTTTTTATTATTTTCATTTAAAAAAATGGAGATTTTCTGTAACATAATGTTGCTAAATTTTGAAGCGTTGCAATTCTGATCATCGTTCACCTTAGATGAAACGCACAGTTACGGATAAAAGTTTGGAAAAATCATATTTTTAAATGCATCGTATTTGGATTTTTATGCAAATTCTTTCTTCCGAAAATCCCGTCTTGAAGATGACATTGAACAGCGATAATTCTCGAAAAAGTTACGAATTGATTCATAAAAATCCAAAAATGATCTATTACAAATAGCATGAGTTGTTTTAAACTTTCGCGTGTCGTTATCTTCGGGGAGAAGAGCGCCGGAAAGGAATACAATTATTTGGAATTTTCGATAAATAAAAGTTATCGATATTTTGAACGATGCTTTTCATGACTAATTTTTTCTCCGACAGTATCATATGCCTCTCAAAATTCTCTAAAATAGGTGTCTAAATGTTGGAACATCTGTTTTCATAGCTAATCGGGCATATCGTATGTCAGCATATCTTAATGTCTAAATACCTCACAATGTGGCTCATTGGCTCTTTAATCCTTCAATCCTGCCAAATCTCTCCCCTTTCCCTTCCTTGTGCAATGACACATTCACCTCTAACAAGCACCTACAGCCTGTCAAATATTCACCTTTTCAAGTCATTTCAAGACAACGCAATTGTCTATTCACAACAATTACTTGATTACGCAATTTTTTTTTATATATTCATTGTCTCATTCTTTTGGCATTGCAAATTTAGCTAACTTTAGAAAATCACATGTATTTATTATGAGAAAAAAGGTTATCCTTAATCTCAGTTTTTTTGTCATTTGAAGCAGAATCATATGAAATAGGTTTTGAGATTTTGAAAACGAAATGATCAATCGGCCAATAATAAGGTGAAACGGGAATTTCTGCACAAAACCTGTTTCAAAATTTGGCATTTAAGACTCTCGTAAAATAGACTAAGGCTAAAAAATGTATGAAATGTTCAGAATTTAACAACTTTCTTCCTGAAAAGAAGATGTCAAATGTCAAGTTGAATTAAAGCAGCTGTCGTTTTGAGTGAATATTTCTGGGCTGAAAAGCTTGCGAGAATTTGAAGACTGCCACAAGTTTGAATCCAAACGCACGAAACATTTACTTTGCGCTCCATAAACATGTCACTTATTCTGAGGGTTGTTGGGCTATCAAATGAACTCTTCGCTCTGTCTCTGCATATGCTCTTCCCTCTTTCCCATCCACAAGCAATGGTATGTCCGAGTCCCAAAGGGAGCTTACCCCAAACAGCTCAGATCTCTTCAATCGGCCGCCTTTTCATCTTCACTCAATTCACAGGCAAATCAAAGCTTGTTAATTTTGATAAATATCGTCTTTAGTGCATGGTTTTTCATTAAAAGTGCGAGATTTACGTTTAAATCGTCTACAAAAATTTAGATTTTGGATTAGGGATTTTAAAAGAAAAATAGCTTGCGGGTTTTGATTTTGACTTTTCGAGCTTTTTCTAACTCCATCCAACTATTATTCCAAGTTATCCAATGACAGACTCATCGCAACTTAGGGCTAAAATTGAACATTTGGGTTAACTGATATCGGTATCAGCTCGTGCATGAGATGTAATTCATTGTTCGATATGAGTGGCATGGATTGTTCTGAAATGACTTTATAGAACTTCGAAATAATAATCGGTATAGCCGAGTCCAAAATCTTGGATGTTGAAGTGAGGCAGAGAAAGGAACTATTTTAGGACATTTTGTCATTTTTGCGTGTTATTTCTCTTTTTAACACAATAAAAATAATCGTGCACCACTTTGTGTACCTCCAAGATTTTAGGGTAAAATAGCAGTAAATTAACCTGGAAATGTTAGAATCCAAATTCCGACCAATCCATAATGAAGACATGTATCGGCGGTTCTTTCATCTTCTCCCACTCCATTTCTCACTGCCTGTCTCCCCCCTACCGTCTTCCCATTTCTCCGTTTCTTTCTACGGGCAATCCCCGATTGGCAATACAATCAACTGTTATGTGCTTGTCCAAAGACTCCGCCCACTCATTCATTTCTCCAATCCTCCCAAATTCCCCCACTATTTCTGTCTGTGTTGACTATTCGCACAATTACATCGCTTAGGAATTATACAAAGTGCAGTTCTTCTCACATTTTCGCAGTCAAGTTCCATCTTTTCCTGTCTAGGTTTCTTATGATTTCTCATTTTCGTTGAGAAGCGACAGATTTTTCCTTTACACACGACTTACTGTAGCTCGAGACATTTCTGAGTTGACAAGGATATTATTTTCATTTTGGAATTGAGAGCTTAGAAAGTTGCTGCCAAAAATTATATTTAGAAAGTCCGTGTGGAGTTTGTTTTTTTCCTAAGGAATTTTTTAATACGAAGTCTGATTCAAAGTTCTAAATTTGCTGGGTCTTGGGATCGAAATCGATCTTCGCACATGTTAAGTCGTCAAAAATAGCTTACACCAACTTTATCAAGCTGTTTTCATCTATTTACGAACACTTCCAGCTTAATAACTCAAATCTTCAATTGGACTATATTCTGCAATTCTGCAACAAACTCACAAAGGCTTTGTTTTTCTTTTCAGACTCAAAATAACTTCATCCATCCTTAGAAGTAATTACCGTATTCTCTTTTGCAATCAAATCCGGTAAATACCTCTCTCCTTCTCCAACTTCTTGTTATTCATTCTTCTGCTATTCTCTCCCTGACTGCTCGAACATAATTTTATGCAGATTGATATTCTCGTCGTGCAAGGCATGGATAATATGTTTGTGTACTGCTTGTGCATACAGCCTGGAGCAGATAGAGCAGGTTCATCAGTATTCACCTTCCACCTTCACTTAATTAGCATATCTCTCTTTCACATCCTCTCCAATATTTTCCGTATTCTCTTCAATCCTACCAACCTCTCCCCCTTGGAGTTCGTGGAATGCCGGATTCGCTCATTCTTCAAGTCATTAGCCATGCTGCAGCCATCCTCTAATAACAGCCCGAGATAATGCCACGACCTGCATATTTTCCAACGGCCTTCCATAAATTGTGCAAATCTACCTGCCTGGCATTACAATCCGAACAACACCATCTATCATAAATTCCACCAACTCTACTTTGGTTGAGCAAGAAAAATGAGGAATGTGGCTTTGCAGATTTTTTTTACTAATCTTTAGATTTAGAACATTTTCGAGGTACTACAGACATTCTAGTAAAAGACTTTTAATGAACGAAAAAGAATCATAGAGTTGCGAATCGGTTGTTTTATTCAATATGCTGCATTCCAAAATGTTAGGTAAGGTTTCGAATTTAGTTCGACACAAGCATTCTTGCATTGCATTGAAATTTCTTTTTTTCTAGTCAGAATGCCCTATAATGTTGAAAGGTTCATTCTCAAAAATTGTCGAAACAGCATTAACAACATTCCCTGCACTTCCTTCTTTTACAGTATGCGCGTTTCATTCCTTCACACTGCATTAACTCTTTGAGAGAGGAGTACAGAATCTGTGTCGATTCGTCTTTCGACGGTCTATTTATTTCATTGCAATTCTTTTTCCTTTATAAAAATCAGTATGTCTTATCAGAATCTATCCTTAAGACAGCTTCTTTCAATTGAGAAAAACATTTTCTATTGAAATTGACAACTATCTTTCCATTCTGCACTTCAGCCTTACCGTATTCATTTCACTCCTTTACACCTGTGCTAGCTGCCCTTCTCCAATTTGGAAAAGGTGTGGAGAATCTGTGTCGATTCGCGCCTTTCGACTGCCTGTATGTCTGTTTGCAATTCCTTTTGCATGTTGTCCTTACCGTTTACGCTAATTATGCAAACGATAGGTGAGAAAGGAAAAGAAGGTGAGAAGGCAAGGGATGAGACAGAGGGTAGGGAGGAGTCAAGCTGTGCTGCTGAAAGGCTGCAAGCAGAGGCACATGGAAGGGGAAGGCGGACTCTTCGAAGGGAAGAAATCACGATCTTTTGCCTCATTGCTTATTTTCCTTCCAGACATTCATACTTCTTCAGTTTATCATAAGTTATTTCCAAGCTTATCTTCAAGACTTATAAGCATCCTGATGAGTCGGAACTTTTCTATTGCATTTTCACCTTCACTGCCGCTTTTTCGAGTTGTATATGAAATTCGGTCTTCAGTCTATCATAACTCTTCTTCCGATGAAGTCGTGAATTCTTTTATTCAAATTTAGATCTGCTTTGCCAAATCTCTTTCCCAAACTGAAAATGACTCTCGAGTCTTTCCTAAACTTAGTCGAATTTAGGAAATTTGTCCATCTCAAGCATGACCGACTGCCCCATGGAAAAAAAGCCTCGATTATGGAATCCGGGCATCGATTCGGTTGAAGTCGTTGACTTCTCGAAGGAATCGACTCCTGCTTCGAAACCGAGTTCTCCTGAATCCAAGAGCGGACTTAAGCCGAATTCTCCTACATTTGGTCCTTTGCCTTTGAATCCGCAGGCAGCCACTTTCTTGCAGGTCAGTAGTAAAGTATTCCTCTTCGAAAATATGAGGGTAGACGGGGTCAAGCGAAATCTGATCCGGAGGAAAGATGGAACGATGAACGACAGCGCATTGTTTATAGACAATGATGACCAAGCATTGTAATTTATAGGCACAATGTTTCTTTTTCGATATACAGATGCGTAGAGATACACAAAAACATTTATTTGGTGGAAAATTTAGTACGAATATGTCAAGTGTTGCGTCATCATAGATCGAAAAATATAAATTTTGAAAATTTGAAATTAATTTCTACTAGTTTTCTGAATTTTAAATGAAAAAAAACTATAACTTAGTAAAATGGAGTTTATTTTCAACGACAAATAATGAAAGTCTGAAATTGCAGAACTACCTACAAATAGCTCCTCTGTTCATGCGGATTCAGCAGCAGAAGAATCTGGAGGACTTCATTTCCTCCCGTCGCTCCTCCCTCTCCTCCTTGCAAACCCCCACAATCTCGCCTCTCACTCCTCCTCTTCCCTCCTTCGATCCCTATCAGTTGCCCCTAATCTCCAATCGACAACCACCTGCTCCTATACCAATTATTCCCACTAGCACTACTTCACCAACTACAGTAATTCCGACACCAATATGTAAGGGCAATGCATCTGTCAAAAGCAACATTAGTCATTGGAGGGAATTTGTACCACAACACGAGATTCGTAAGAATGATAAAGCTCGCATTTTTGGTACAAATCACCCTCAAACCCAAAATTTGTAAATTCGAAGAATGTAACGGGAATTGTGGTTAAAAATGATTCTTTTTTGCAAAAATAAAATAAGAAATGAAACAACGAAGAAAAATTTAGCGCTCCCAACCCCTCTACCACAACCGTCTGGTACAGCGACTGTTTCATCTGCTTCATCAGCAAACCCCATCGTGCAATCAGTGTTGGGATTGCCTATTTTGAATGAGAATTGCTGTGCAGTTTGCGGAGCTAGTTTTAGGCAAGAAATTGTGAAATTTATTTTAAAAAAAAAGGAAAGAAAAGATAACTTTGATCACTTTCAAAACGATGCTATCTCAAGAAAAGAATGTTCACAGGTGAAAATTTAGACTCACATCAGACCTTGTGCAGCACATGCGGAACAATCACCGGAAATCCCGGTTCAAACGGAAAGCCGATGATAGCTGACTTTCATCACGATTTGGATTGATTGAAATTGAAGTTCTCATTCTGAAAAATCTCAACCATTATCTTTATCTCTGAAAATTATTAACCGTCTGGAAAAGTATTGCCAGTGAAAGAAGCAAAAGCACAAACTATTCTAGAGCAGTCGAACTCTTCCAGGTTGTTATTGAAATTTTCTCATTCTGTGATGACAACAAAACGATTTCTATACTCTTTCTAACAACCACAACATAAGGTACACACAATTATGTTAGATCCGAAAAAAACCAATACATTTGTAAATATCATTATATCTATATAATAGTATTCCTACAAAATTGAATAAATTATCATCTCTTTATTCTCATCATTTTTAATCAACTCGGAGAAAAGCAACAACTGATAATTGAATCAATTAAATCAAATAAAACCAGAAACGGATTTTCTTAGAATTTGAGGAGATAGTTATAGTTCTTTCCAATTGAAGGACAATTTTTAGAAAATCCAAATGCCTGCCTTCAATCGAATAAAACGATGACAGTTTGCCAAAAATGACGAAAATACGGCTAGTGGTTTTGGCAAACTTACTCGAAGAATAATTTTGTCTTTCTTTATAATAGATGGATTTCGGTTTATTATTAAAAAATCTTTCTGAAATCACCACTTATTCTTTATCAAGTCACTGAATAAGTGAAGTTTCTTGAAATGTGAACGACTTTCACAAAAGAACGTAGATGAATTTAGAACATTTTTCTTTTTATAATAAACCAACAATTTTGGCTAAATAAAGAGGGGCAAAGATAAATAGATAAAATATTCACAAGTACACGTTATCATCAGTCAAAAGCACTGTCGACAATCTTTGAAAGAAATTTAGAAAAGTTGCTATTCTTAATTCAAATAAACTGGAAACTTTTCCAAACTCGTGTTTGAATTCCCTTTTAGAAACGATAAAATTGATGACAAACCAGCTGATGATAATCATAAAATTATGATTGAAATTCGGATAATTAATACCAAAAAGAACAAAATAAACAAAGACACAAATTATTTCGAAAAAATAAAACAAATGAAAAATCAATAAAACGAGATAAGATTTGAACGGATAACAATGAGAAAATAAGGAAAAAGGAAATTTGGAGGTTCTTTTCCTTTAACTGTCGGTATGAGGGAAAACGGGGAGAGAATTTGTAATTTAGAGTGAGAAATACAGGTGTGAAGATGAATTTTTAGAATTTATTAAAAATGGAAAATTCATCTTCATACCTGCATTTTGATTGAACGAGGTAGTGGGTCAAGGGAATTTGGGGTAGAATGAGGAAAGAGGAAGAGAGAAAACGGAAGGCAGAATGTCTAGGCAATCAGAATCTTCTTGGCTTCGGCCAGGTCCTAAAATTGTTGAAATAAATTTTTTTTAAATAGAAATTGTGTGGTTGATTATATTTGATCAATTCAACTTTTCGTTGGGTATCAGAAATAGTATGAAAAACTAAAAATTGAGAACCTTTTGTCTTATTTCAGACAAATGAAAGAAGAACTTTTGAATTTGTTCCAGTTATGAAAAATATGGAAAATCGTCTTCGATTTTCAAATTCCATCTCATCTCTGGATTTAAACTCATTTTATCTGAGCTTCGTCATCTCCAAGAGGTTAGCAACGAGTATAAGTTTTATCTTCTCCATCTATTTCTCTATCATGTATCAAGTCGCTTGCTTCTCTTCTTTTTTTAGAAAATATAAAGCATTGCGATGTTGAGAATAACGGCGTAATTTTTACAGATTTAATTAAAAATTTTTTTTGCATTTTTTTTAAAATGCCTACCTCATAATCGACCTCTTCGAGTTTCCTGCTCATGTTCCTGATGTTCGTCTGGATTTTCTCTTTTGCTTGAGCGAAAGTCATCGAGAGGCCTCCCCTGGAGGGATGAGAGCGGAGTCGAGCAGGCACAGAGGAGGTTGTCTTCGAGCGGGCTGCTGCCGAGCGACGGGACAAATCGCGGGAGGAATGCGCGACAGAAGCCGAAGGGGAGTTGGCACTCTGAAAAATTAATTCATTCGAGTTTTTGCAAAAAGAACAAAAATTCATGAAAATAACAATATGTTCAGCGGATAACTTCTTTGAGAATTAGTATTTTTGATTAAAAAAATAATGCTTGGAATAATGTGCAAATCTACAGAAAGATAGTCTAAAATAAGCCATTTATCATATTTGAATCAAATTTCCAAAATCGTACCTCCGAAGCTCTGCTCTTCCTAGCAGTTCTCCTCGGGTAGGCAAAGTTTTGAGGTGCACCCTGCGTTTCTGCTTTGCTGTTTGCATTGCTCATGATGCCTGCATCGTCAGAGCCACTGCCCTCCTCTTGCTTGGGGGAGAGTGTGACTGCATCCACTTTCTTTTCCTTCTCCTGCTCCTGAAAGTCCAAGTATTTTTTCTAAAGAATATCTAGTCATTTGGGGGAGGAACTTGAGATCTAGGTGTTAATAGAATTTCATTTTCTAATCAAAAAGTGGTGAAAATAACGGGGGGATGAAAATTCCGAAATGAAGCTGTATTTCCACTTTAGTCTAATGATGCTATGCTTTTTCATTATTGACTTTTAATCCTACTTGAACAATATATTGTCAATCAAAAGAAGATTTGTGAAGCAGAATAGCAGAAAATGACCGAACCTGATCCTGTGCATGTCGCTGAAGCCAAGCCTTCTTGAGAGTGGGAACAGTGCTCGTTCCGGATGAACCCGCGACAGAGCCGGAATCCGATCTGGGGGCTGCAAAACAAGACATTATCAATCAAAAAGTTAAATTCGCCCCCTACATTTGGAGAGATCGTCGAATTCCGTCCTAGCCTGCCATTTCTTCTTCGGCATCGAGGGCTCAGCGTCCTGAGAGGACTTGTCAGCAGCTCCCGACGTTCCTGCAAAACTCATTTTCATTTCAGGAAGTCTTATGCTAGGATAGAAAACATCCTATTCTTTCAGTTCAGCAGAAAAAGTAGAATTAGTAAAAACCCTGGATTTTTTTCTCTCAACTTGAAAAAAAAAGCACTCGGAACATGGATAATTTCATATTTCTATCTTCTTTCAAAAAATAGGTGAAAAATTCTTACTCTTCCTATTGCTCCTTCTGGGTTCGTCTTGCATCTCCTCATCTTCCTTGCCTCCAGCCCCAGCTCTGCTCGATCCAGTTGTGTCCCTTCTGGGTCTCTTCGAGGGAGTGCTTGTCCCCTGACTGTTGCCGTCGCCCTCCTCCTTCACCGCCCTCTTTCTGTTCTGACTGCCAGCTGATTGGGGAGTCGAGCTCGTCGCCTGCAAACATTCAATCATCTTATTCGAAATTCTTTTTCTTTTTTTTTTTTTTTTTTTTTTTAAATTTCCGACAACGATAAAGTAAAATTTCATTGCCCTTGACATAAAATACAAAAAAGTCATTTTCGAAGGAAGAAGTTCGAGAACGCATAGTAATTCAATTCGATAATTTCTCTTTTTTAAAAATGCAAAATTTTGTTTTATCGATGATCAGAAAAAAAACTCACAAAGTACTTGTCGAATCCAGTGAGTTTCTTGGCAGGAGTGGATTTCTTTGTCGAGCCTCCCTTCTTCGTCTTCTTCTCATCCTCCTTGCTGAGCTGCTCTGCCAGTTTGGCCAGTTTCATCTGCTCTCTGCGCGATATTTCAGAGGACTCCGGCTGAGGGGTCGAAGTAGTGCAAATCGAGCCGATAGACGAGTCGCGCGCTGGTTTGGCAGGCTTAAATTTATATTTTCGTTGAAAAATTGAAAATCGGAGAAAATAATTTTTCTTTCACAAGCATTTCAAGTTTTAAGATCCTTTTGAATAAAAAGCTTGAGAATCTCAATATCATGAAGCAGAAAAGTTTATTGATTTAAACAAGGATGTAAATGTAGCTGCCATTTCGTAAAGAACTAAATTTCGAAACATGAGATTGTGTTCTTTAAAAATGAACTGCACAATTACAAATCCTATCATGAAAATGCTTACCTTATCAGCACCATTTTCATAGCCAGCATTGTCTTCCTTCTCCTCTTTCTTCGGCTTGGTTTCTGCCTTCTTTGAAGAGGGGGTTGTCTGAAATTCATCTCAATTGATTTTGATACTTTTGAAAGTGTTTAGATTCCGTTATAAAAATTCAGTTTTTCTGTCGAGTTTACATTTTCGAAAAAGTTAAACTTTGAAAACAATTGCAATCCTTATTTGAAAGAGCAAAGCACTCGCCAATGCTTCACTATTATGAATTTCTTGAAAAATATTCAACTCAATTGAGAATTTGAAATTCTCTACCTGAGGAGACGGTTTCTGACTCTGCGCAGCCTCGTGCACTCTGGCACTTCGTCTGGTCGGACTCAACAGCGGTTCGGGAGACTTGGTTGCAGTTGCAGGTTCGTCTGGCTTCGGCTCCTTGTCCTTCTTCGCCTCAGCGGTCTTTTCTTCTTTGCTGAAAATAAGAAATTTTGTTTTTGTTTTCAAATTTCCAAAAAGTTCAACTGCCAACAAATTTGACAGAATCAGTTTATAGAAAATGTCTCGGAATCGAAATTTCGGAATCAGTCAGAAATATGCAGATTTCAAATCAAAATCTTCGGAAATGCATTACCTGATTGCAGGAGTCTCCTTTTCTTTCTCCTTTTTCGCGCTTTTCATTTCGTCTTCCTTACTGAAACGAAACCTTTTGCAAATTCTCCCATTTCTCACAGTTCGTATCTCAGAATCAGATGTTCAGATGTGAATGAATGCTATTTCCAAAATTTTAGAATTGCGATTCAATCTACTTCCTTCGAGAGTTTGAAGATTGTCTACCTGGATGCGTACTTCTCCTGTTCTCTTTCCTTTCCCTTCTTCGCATCCGTCATCTTCTCATCTTTGCTAAAACGAACAGCGTTTTTCACGAAACCTCTCTTACAATTCTTGAACAATTCTTGAACATTTTAAAACCAATGCAAAATCTTATGCATGAACCTTCGCAAAGGTTAGTCTTTCGTATCTTTTACATTTGGAAAGGATTCAAACTACTCCTCAACAATCTTTAGATTTTCTACCTGCTAGCGTGCTTCTCTCTTTCCTTTTCCTTGTCTTTTTTAGGCTCCTTCACTTTCTCGTCCTTGCTGAAATGGAGATCTATTTGCAATTTCCTTCTTTCAAATGATCAAAATCAAGGCTAGAAATTCTTGAATCAATCTCAATTTTAAATCTTTCATCTTGCGAATTTCATTTCAATTGTCAAATCCGATTCAAAATGCCATTTTCAAAAACTCGAAAATCTACCTGCTTGAATGATTCTCTTTCGTTTTCTCCTCACTTTTCAAGTCTTTTGTTTTCTCGTCCTTGCTGAAATGGAGGCTTCTTTCTTACAAAATCTGTTTTCTGCTTCAAGTGTTGGCAATCAAAGTTAACATTCTTGAGTGAAATGAAGCTCTTATCATGGACATTTTTGCACTTCTTCCAATTGGGAATTAGAAAATCAGCGCAAGTCTGCTCAGCAAATTTGCAAAATCTGTACCTGGATGCGTGCTTCTCTTTCCTCCTTTCCTTTTCCTTGTCCTTCTTCACATCTTTCATCTTCTCTTCCGTACTGAAACAATTGCCTTTACCAAATATCTCTCATTCAGAAAATTCAAAGTTAAAGATTCGAAATTTCGGATGAAACTCCATTCATTTCATGAACATGCAAATGAACTTAGGAATCGACTTTCTTACAGCTTCATTTAAAAAAGAATTCTTAAAATTCCTAACCTGCTAGCAGATTTATCCTTCTTCCTGTCCTTGTCGCTGGCATCCGATTCCTTTTTGCTTACTTTGTCGTGTTTCTTCTGCTTCTGTAATTCAATCTTTTTTCAGCTTATTGAGAAGTTCGCTAATTTGCATAATAAATGGTATTGATAAAGAAAGAAAGAAAAATGGGTGAACTTGTTAAAGACTTTCTACTCACCTCAGCAGCATCAGCAGCAGGAGTTTGTTTCTCGTTATCTTTATTGTCCGACTTGCTCACCTTTCTGGACAGAGGAACGGTGTCCAATCCGAGGTTGTCCATCATCTCGCGAGTTGCGCGTCTGCAAATATTTTAATTTCGTTTTTTTCTGTTTTTTCCCGAAAGATCAATTTTCTTCTCAAAATTTCGAATTTCCCAGAAGTCAATTTCTATCCGTCAAATTGACATAATTTAGCGCAGGTTTCATTATTTGAAAAATCATTAATTAGTTTTTCCGAGGATATCATTGAAAAAAACCCCCGTTTTACCTGGACATAGACTTCTTGGGCTGTTCCTGCTTGCTCTCACTCGAAACGATGGTTGGTTTGGAGGTTCTGCCAGAAGCAGTGACAGTGGCAGCTGCAGGAGCAGAGACGGCACTGGGGGATGCCGCATCTGGACGGGAAGAGGAGAAGGAGCGACGAGAGGAAGACAGCGGCAGGACGGGGGATGTCTGCGACAGGGAGCGATTCGCTTGGAACAGCAGACGGTCTTTCTGAAACAAAGAAAATAAAACTAACGTTTTCGAGAGGTATAGTCGTTCGTCAGAAAATACTCTTCCCAAATTGCATATACCAGAAAGGTGGTATTTAAGAGGAAAGTGCTTGTGTGCGCAAGGAAAATAGTCAACGGCATTTTCTTTGAATAAGAAGTAGGGGTATGTGCAATAAAGATATCATCATTCACTATCTCAAAAGATCATCTTCCAACTCGAGAGACATTCTACAAAAATTACGCGATGTTATCTTTTTTCCCTCGCTTGATTTACAACTTCTTCAAATCCCACCTCAATCTTGCAGTCCGGTTGCTTGCAGAAGCAGATCTGCTCGGGCGACTCTTTGTAGTCCCTATCGAATGGAATCGTCAGCTGCAATCAAAATGATCGTCTCCCCAACTTTCTTTAGAACTTATTCATCTTTTAATTTATTATTTTTGGTACAGAATGCACATTAGTTCTGCTCAAGATGAAATGTGTCTTAGAGTGATGCGCATAAATTCTTTCAGATTCATTTTCAATTCTTCTCACCTCGGTTCCCTTTTTGATGTTGTGCGTGGCGACGAGGAAGATGTAGAGCTCGCCGTTATGGATGATGTGCTTGAGGACGCAGTTCGGGGTGCAGCATCTGAAGATCCATCATCAACTATTTGGAAAATGTTATAGGTTTTGATTTTATGCTTGAAAATTCATGCCAACCTAATAACTTGTCAGAATAAGAGCTGTTCTTTAGAGATTTCTCAAATTTTGTAAAAGCTGGGAAAAACCCCTTACTTCCTTGCATATCTGGCATCATTGCCCATGCTGCGACTGTCGGAACAGACGATGTACTTCTCCTCGTCCCTCATCTCTTTCACAAGTCCATCATACAGCGTCACGAAGGGCTGCAATTTTCCTTGTAGATAAACTATTCAAATATCAGTAAAATCCACTTATTTTGTAAAGGTTAAAATTTGAATTGGATGACCGAAATGCAATTCAAGGTTTCGTTATTTGCAATTTCATCGTTCCTTCTAAAATTCACTCATTCCTACCAGATTTTTGCCGGGCGTCCTTCCAGAGCACTCATAGGGCAGACAGATGTAGCCAACATATTTCATCACCACATTGTTATTGTCGATGTCACAAGTCGAGACCAGGCCTGCAAAAGAAGCACCTTGTAAGAAGGATTTTGAAAGAATTCGACTTCATCGACAACTTTGATGAAAAAAGCAAAGAAAGTAAAATAAAATGGTGACCTTTTCAATTCATCGAAAGCATTCATCTTCATCTGTTTTTTTTCGAGACTTGTAAGTTACAAAATAAAACTCTTACCCTCGACGTTGGTAGTGACGAACATCTTCTTAGCCAAGACAGTGTCGCCGACCTGTCTGAGGACATCAGCAGCCCCACTCGTCTCGGGACACTCAGCGATGGTCTTGCGCACCTCTCTCGTGTACTCGTTCTTCGGAATGTAGCGGAACTCTCCTTTAGGCTGGTGACGGAGAGACTTGGAGGACGAGGCGCGACCGCTCAATTCAGATGCATCGCTGCCGATTCTGTGGCGGCTCTGCAAAAAATTGCCATTTCCCTCAAACATTTTCCTTTTCCTCTTTTTCGCTTATAATAGATTAAAAGAATTCAACTTATAATTATGAAGTTTGTCAAATAATGAATGAGACAGAAAATCGGAAAGAAAAAAAGAACAAGACGTGCTTGAATTAAATCTACACATTTCCATTTGAGCATCTCTTCTTGATATTCAATTTGGAGAAGAACCACATACCTGCGAATCGCTTCCCTTGCTGTGTCTCTTGCCCTGCTGCTGCCTGGCAGTCCTGTAAGCTCTCTTCTTCTCGTAGTAGTTCTCTAGTTTCTTCTCCTGCAGCCCCCTAGCCATTTGCTTGCTGATCCTCATCCTCCTCGGTTTGCAGGTCGTGCAGATGTACCTGTCTGGCTGGTTGTCTTCGCTGACGTCCACACAGTCGCCGTGCTCCCATTTCCTTCAATTTTTAGAATTAATTTATTTCAAATGCATAATTTTCTGAAAGTTTCATGTTTTCATCAATGCATGTGGTGAGAAGTTTCAAATTTCAAATCTTCGTCGACAATTTCCTGATTATTCGTATTTGGTTTTGAAAGAACAGTCAAAGATGGGTAAATTTTCAAAGTGTCTGATGAGCGAATTTTTGAAAAAATGTTGAACGATTCCCAATTTAGTCAATCCTCTTGTATGAATTGCCTAACAAACAAGTATCGTCCAATTGTTTTAGCATCCATAACCCTTCTGCACGAGCTCATCGAGTACAGCTCGTGAGTACACAAGAATGCATCCTCTTTGTGGTTGACACACTACCACTCGGCCACAGAACATCAAACATCAATGCCTTGCAAACAGAAAGAAAAGGACTATCAATGACAAATGATGGCTTGTGAAATGAAGTTTCTTGGAAGATTCATAAGTTTGACAATTGAAAATGCCTTTTAATGAATTAAAGGCTTACGACTAGACTCTACCATGACATTTTCTTGTTGGATATAAAAATGATCAAAATGAATGTTGAGCATGATGAAACCTAATAAAAAACTCCATTTTAAAACTAGGTGAACTTTCCAGAACCAAGAAATTACTTACTTGCACTTGTCGCACTGGACCATGAACCAGCCGCAGTAGTGGGTCAGGCCACAATAGCAACGGGCAGTGTCCGAAGCCTCAAAAATACAGAATTAGAAAAATCGAATTTGAAATGGTTTTCTTGACATTCCATCAGAAATATCTTTTGAAAGTTCATAAAAATTTGAAGAAAATTCGACTTAAAAAGCACTTACATCCTCATCTTCCGAGATGAATTCCTGCCCCTCAGCAGTGAACTCCTCATTAGGCTTTCTGCCCGGCTTCTTCTTCTCCTTGCCTTCCTTCTTCTTGTCTCTGGGCAGGTGAATTCTGGGTGCACTCCCCTCGGATTTGGACGAAGCAGTCAGTCCGACAGGCTTGCCTCCGGAGTAGGGCGGACTGCCCATCCCTTTGGGGGGTGCCTGGAAAGAAAACATTTTTCAAGAACTATTTATTCATTTGTAGAAAAGCTTTGCAGTAAAAAAGTCCTAACTTATCCCTTTATCTTTTTAAAATTCATTACTCCTTCGAAAAGTTTTTAAACTCGAAATAATACTTTCCTCTTCAAGAAGTCTTTTAGGTAATTTTCTTTCTAACTAATAATTTTTAGAAATTTTAATTTACCATGGTAGGTGGCATTCCGAGGGTCTGTCTCCTCTGCTGTCCAGTCAGATATGGGGGAGGAGGGCGCGAGCCCGCGGGCATCTGCTGCTGAACGGGGAAACCAGACGATGTGGGGTGTTTCTGCGCTGTGGGCAGGTCATCGTAGCCGTTCGACGAGAAATAGCGAGGGGGCATCTTCAATAAAAAAAATACCTCTATCCAAATAGTTGGAATTTAAAATTCTCTAAATTGGGATTTTCAAAAGAAGACAACTCACAAATTTTCTTATGCATATGGTGTGTCTTTAAAAGTGATCATTTTGAATTTGTATCAAAAGATAAAATGTCTGCATAATTCACTTTTCGCTATGATTTGTCTTATTCTTCAGACCTGTGATCCACCAGGCACCCTGGGTTTCGGCGGCTGAGCCTTCCTGATGTCGTCGATGCCCTGGAACTGCGTCTGCTGTCCTCCCGCAGCACTGCTCGACTGCCCTCCAAAGGAATGATGCCCGAAGTGGCCGTGGCGATTGCCCGTGCGCATCGCTTCTTCTTGACGCTTCTGCTCCGCCTCCTGAGAGCATTTTTCAATTTCGTATCAAATAGAGAAAACTTATAATTGGTGCACTTTTCTCGGGAGTTCGCGGGAAACGGAGAGCATTATAAAAAGTGATAAAAGTACATTATTGACACAAAACTTATAAATTTTTACTTATCAAAATTGAGGAAAAAAACCTTACTTTTTCGAGCAATTTTATTGAAAAACAACTCGAGTTTTAGAGCATTTAAAGCATGAACTCCTCCTTACCATCTGAATCTCCTGCTGAATGGCAGCGATCTTCCTTTTGATGTCCTCCTCGTCGAGTTCCTTCTTGCTGCCCTGAGCCTGTCCCTGCATGTGCAGGTCGATCTGCTGCGTGGCGGACAGGGCCATTGCTGCCTCGGACACTTGAGGGGGCAGCACGTCTTCCACAATGTTCAGCTTTAACAAAAAATAATCAATGTCTGTCAGTTTGAAATTCTTGTTTTTTTCTCTTCAAATTACAAATACGTGTTCTTGAAAATTGCAACAATCTTTGGCTTATTCTAAAAGCCGCACGTACACCCGTCAAATCTATATGAGACTGTATACAAGAAATAGGGGGTAAGGAAAAGTAGGTTACGTTTAGTCCCAAAATGGTGAGTAGTACGTGCAGAATATTTCTGGAAGAGAGTTAACCTAATCTACCGAGCCCTCTACCCTTATCCCTATTTTGCTAGTGAACGACTTTTACAAGAAACCAGCTCTTCATCTTTAACGCGTATTTTCTAATCAAAATTAGGGCAATCTTTCCAAGAATTCTATAATTGATGATGTGCAAATTGTTTTCATTTTGGAAAGTACTACAATTGATAAAAACTCAACACCTTGATCTTTCAGCATTACAGAAAGCAAACTATAAAAACTGGCTGAATTGTAGAGGAATAAAAACAAAGCGACGAAAGTTAGCCTACCCTTCTCTGAGAAGAAGCGGATTTGGGTGAGTCGTCCATGATGTTCTCTGGCAGCTCTGCAACCATTGCGGAAGACGAGGCGATGGGAGTCGAAAATGAGGCTGGGGACATCGTCTGCAATGAAACAAACACATCACTTTGGAAGTTACAAAAGCTGGAAGAGGTGATAAACGCAAAAAAAATAATAAATATTCATATCTAGAATATAGATATCTCATATTAAATGCTAGCAGAAATGAGCTTGCAATTTTGAAATTCCAAGAGTATCAAATTGTCAAAGTTACTATTTCATGACAATGTTAAATGAAATTTCTCGAAATCATGACGATTCCAATTTTCCATATTCTAGACATTACATTATTCAATTGGTTTTCCTTTTATCTTACCGTAGTCTTGTGCGGCATGTGAGTGGGCGTTCCTCTGTGCTGTCCATGGACCTGAGCCTGCATCTGCAGTTGTTGCTGGTGCTGTGCCAATCTGTGCGGAGGCATTCCCATTCCTGCCTGGCCCTGACTCTGGATTCTCACAGGCGATTTGTAGGGCGATCCGATGGGGGATGCAACGGGCTCGCCGCTCTCAGAAAACGTCACCTGTAAGACATCAGCTTGGTTACTTTTCAGTAAGCAAATATTTGCACTTGTACTTTTAAACCTCATTTGAAAGAAAGGACATATCGGTTACTTGTAAATCTGGTCAACTTTTCATACGAGTTCTATTTTTGGAATATCATTGTTATGAAGAACAGCTGAACAGACACATTTTTCCAATTCCTTTGAAAGGCTCATGAACGTTTTCTCGATTTATACTGAATGCATAGATTTTCCAAAATGCATCTTCGAGATTCACTCTCTCATGTTCGTTAACAAAGAAAGAAACAAACGTAGTAAAGGAGAGCGCATGGTTAAGTGCGAAAATGGGCAGGGAGTGGCGCTACTTCATAGTTTTTCGCCATATTTTAATTCGTTTTCGAACAGGGGTTGTGGAATTCCGATTCCGGGGTCACAAAAAATTTCAACCCCAAATCCGATTCCAAATTTTTCAAACTTCAAATTCCACACATCCGTTTAGTACGTTTCTCTTCTCTTTCATTCATTCATGATTTCGAATAATTTTGTCATTTCCAAAACATGCTAGCGCCCCTACTTTCCTTTGTTAACTAGCGCTATAGGCTGAGATTCAAGTTTTCAGAGTTTAGTTTTAATTCTTTTCCTACCTGCTTTCTCGGGGACAGACTGTGCAGTCGTCTGCCGGACTCTAGAGTCTCCACCATCACATTCGGATCGTCCATCTGGCTTTCGGAAGGACGCGAGCCGCGGCCACCGGGTTGATCTGCAAAATTGATCCATTTGTTTCCTTCTCGAATAATTTCAACCTCTCTTCGCAGCGCCCGCTCTTCCATTGATGCGATCTCGCGGAGTGCCGCCTCCACTTGCAGGCACGAGCATCGGTGCACGACCCTGGAATTTTTACTGATATTTATTCAATTGCTAGAAAATCATTGACTGGTAGAAATGAATTGTTGAAAACTCGAAAGCAAAATCGTCTCTCTCTAGAATTTGGAATCCGAATTTTGGACCATCAGTGTTGAAGAAAATGAGAAAATAGCAGAATTCGGGGTCCGGAACAGGGAGAAGATTCGATCAAAGATAATACCTTCATTTTGTTAGCTCTTGCAAAGCCAATTTCTCTTTCCATTTCACATTTCACTTTTCCTCGCACCTGATAATTGACACTGCCCGTCTCCCCAGAGGCAGAGGCGGGAAAGAGGCTGGGTGGAGGACCGCGGGCGGGCAGCTGAGCGGGCACGGACCCGGGGGCCATGATGCGGTGCATTGGCTGGTCGCGTTGAGGTCTCAAATATGAATCATCGGAAAAGCTATTTATCTCTTTAGAAACTGCAATCCATATTTTATTCTCGAAAAAAATGTTTCGATTTTTAGATTCTCCTAGTATTCTCCAAACTCATTCTCCTAGATTAATAGTTGTGATTCTCAAAAATTTAGCTTTTCATAATCCTCCCTCTTGCCTACCTGTTCTGTGGCAGGATAACCTTCTGTCCAGTGAGCAAATCAGCTCCACTCCCTCTTGCCGTAGTGGGCGTTCCAACGGTGCTCCTTCTGATTTGCGGGGAGAGAATGTTGATTTTCCTGTTGGAGCCTCCAGGCTGGAGAATTGTTCTGTAGCTGGCCGGAGAGGCAGAACCGGGAATCGGCTGCGAAGAGAGGTATTCTGAAAGAAGGAAATAATCATTTTGAGGAATGAATCAAAAATTCGCTCATTGAATGCAGAATTGTGAGGGAAAATATGCAATTATAGCATTTCTCACCGTTTATTCTTGGAATGTTAGTTTTGCAGAGAAACAAGACCTGGCACGCCTTTCATTGAAAATGTGAAAGGAAACGATATTTTGTGAAACAAAAAGATGTATTTTTTCTCTGCGCTCAATTGAGGATAAACGCACAGAGCTCTCAAGAGACAAATCTTTATCATTTGATGGAAAGCGTTGGGAAAATAAGGCTTAGATCTTCAAGCGACTGATCTCCAATCTAACCGAACTTTCCAAGCTTATGGTTTTTCTTACTTTTGCCAGCACTGCCGATGACGGCCTGTCCTCTGCCCTGCCCGAGTGGATTGAGCTGATGAATGCTGGGAATGGAGACTCCGTGGTAGCGTTGTGGACCCTGGCTACTACCTGGTATCGGGGTCTTCACGAGATGGGCCGAGGATATTCCTGTAACATATAAAATCATCGACTTTGTTTTATCTTCTCCGAAATTGAAGTTATTTCAGCTATGAGCTGATTTGTAATAAAAGTGTTAAATATTGCAACAAAATTTATCTAGGGTTTCGAATCCTCTTTTTTTCTTCCAAAAATCTCACCACGACTAATGTTCCGTGTTTCTAACCATTGTCAATGAAAAAAATATTTCAGTACCAATATTGCAACTTTTTTCATTTGCTTTTCTTCCTTACCAGGCTGAACGTTGAGTCTGTCCATGGGTCCCTCGACGAGCGTGCTGCCGTCTTGCATATTACGACGCTGCACCGGCTGCTCTCTCCACGCAGGACTGAAAGTTGTAATTTTATTCATTTTCATTTATAGCTTTGCATAAAAATTCGACTACAAAATGTAACACAATTCATCTTCTGTCAGCTTTCATAATTAGCTTCTTGGGAAGCTGATTTTTCCTTTCAAACTGAATGAACTTTCAGTTTCGTAATTTTTCTCTCCAAAAGTGCAATGATTCCACTCAAAATCGTAATCCTCCTTCCTGCCAAACACTTTCTTATTTTTTTCTCCTCTTTGAAGGTTTAAGGGAAAGAGATTATACAACCCGAACTTTCTAAGACTTTCTCGCAATCGTTTTATTTCTCATTTCTAACTCACGTAATGAGTGGTCTGTCCCTGTACTCGACATCGAAATCTGGAGGCAATTCCGCAACGTTCAGCTCTTCTCCAGACTCCCTGTCGACCGGATAGATCTCCCTGCCCTCTTCGTCGACCGGACCGATCTTCGGTAGGAAGGGGTGCGCGATCAGATTGCGGTGGCCAGGTTCGTACGGGTCGTAATCATGGTCCTACAAAATATATTGATAAGTTCTTCTTTTTCTATTTTATATCTGAAAAGAAATCTTTCTAATTTTCAAAAATTAAAAGCTGCGATGGAAGTGAAAAAAAAACATTTTGAAAAGTTCACAGCATTCTGCGATGAATTTTGCAATATTCTATTGTAGTTATGCTTCGAGACCGCAAACTCCGCCCCCTTGCATTTTTCGCTTCTGCTCAAAAGGTGATAATTGAAAACGCTAAAATGGGAAGGAAATCCCCTTTAAAGTTGGTGTTCACGAAAGATCACTATCAGAATCGATGAACCGCTCATAGAAAGTTGCTCACCAGAAAATCTTCTCAAAAAGTGCGCATCCGCAGGTGCTTGCGGGATTTTATACCACTAAATCGTGTTCATTTTCCCGATTGATTTTGGTGGCATATTTCGATTAAAAATGGCTTTGATTTTATTCATTTCTTCACGAATATCCTAGTTGCATCGTATTTGATGGTTTAGAGTAGAAAATTCCAAAAGTTATAAACTTATGCAAAACCATTTGCGGTCCCTAGTTAGGCTTCTTTTTTCTTTTCACTTGCTTACGGGATATCGGAGTCCTCCCTGATTGCGTATCTTGAGGGTCTCCATGTAGTCCTCCTCCTCGCCCTCAGAGTCGACGGCCACTTGCACGATCTGGTCGGAATTCGGTTCCTCGTCGTCAGAATGCCCGGCGCTCGGCACAATGCCTGCAAATTATTGATTGAAGTTCATTTATCTGGCATCTCTTTCTGATTATAAAATTGCTGTAACCAGCGACAGAACAAATGCACTATCGATTGATTTCCAGAGAGAAAAATCGAGTGTATTCACAAGACCCTATTTTCATAAGATCGAAAACATATCACTTTTAAGTATCCGTTAAAAACTAGCCACTTTCAGGAGAAACTTCTTAGTTTCCGTTAATCTGGGTTGTGAGAAGCGCATTTCAGATGCGCGACAAGTCTGATTTCTTTCCCTCACCGTTTTCCATCTCGACATTGGGTCTGTCCTGGACGTGTTCATTCTGCTGCTCCCCTGCGGCCTCGTCAGCGTTGCCTTCTACCCTGTCTGCCTCGCCCTCCTCTTCCAGCAGGGGCATCTGCTCTATTCCTTCCATTTCTCCTGCTGGCTGCTCGTTCCCTATCGCATTCAGGGCTTCCGTTTCACTGACTGAAAATAATTTTTTTTGTAAATCGCTTTTGATTTGTTAGAAAATAAAGTATTCTAAAGGCCGAATTTGTAAATTTATTTATCTCAAAGCGAAGGTATTAATTTTGTGCCAAAATCTTCTAAACATTTTTATTCGGCCTCTTGGAAAATTCGCTCAGCTTGGGATTGAATTATTTGAAAAGCCCGTCAAATTGTCGGGAAAGCTGAGAAGAAGAGAAAATGTGTATTTTTCAAGAAGCCCTTTTCCACTTTTCTAGGCATCTTACTGACCTCCTTCAGCCATTTTGACTGTGTTTCCGGTGGTTTGTCAAGTCGCTTGCTGCACTCGGCGAGTCAGGCAGCTCAAAACGACTCGAGACGACGACCCAAATCAGCAATTGCACTGGGCGCGAAATCGGCGCTAACAGCTGTTTCTGAAATGAGCATTCGTCAAATTCGGTGAATTTTCAAAGATGGTAAAATAATAAAACGACTATTTCGCGGTTTACGACAACTAACAACGCTAGAAAAATGGTAGAAGACATGAAAATGAACATCAGTAGGTGTCAGGCGAAAATTAGAATTTGAAAATTCAAGCTGCTCACTGCGATAAAATCAAAATGAAGCAGGGAGTAAGTTTCACGTTTCTGGTTCAAAATTCATTAGTTTCTCGAAAATCTCATCAAAAGACATTAAATTCAACAGAAACCGTTTAATTTTCGGAGAAAAGAGCCTCGAGAATGTTGCATATTCAAATTTTTGTGAGTAAAAAATGGCTGATAGTGCAAACAAGCAGCACTCGGGGGGAGAAAGGAGAACATTCTGACGCGCGCGCGGTCGCGTCGCGGACGACGCTTTGGCAGCAATTCAATATTTCGAGAGACAAGGAGAAATGGGGAGAGGAAGAGAAAATTACCTCCACGCTGCGTCTTGTCCCGATCCCTTTCGCTCCGCCCACTTCTGCAATGCGCATGCGCGAAAAGGAGGAAAAAACGGCTTCTTGTACTTTTTACCAGGAGTTTACCATTACCATATTGTACTTTTTACCAGATTTTCTGGAAAATAGCAAGAGGAAGAGAAAAAAATATGGTAAAAAGTACAAGAAGCCCAACTAAAGTATGAACGGGCCCATTCATCTGCATCTCCGTTTCTTTTCTGTAACCAGTTGTTCTGAATCGCCCTTATAAACTGTTCATGATCAGCTGTTTTTTGCGAATCTTTTAGCAAATCTCGAATCCCCAATTTCTCTATTTTATGCTCTTCCAAACCATTTTGCAAATTATTTTACCATCTTGCTTCTGGACTGATTCATTCATTTTTCTCGCCATTCCTATTTCTTCATTGCTTCTTAGCTTTTCTGAACAATCTAACCGATTTGACAACAATTGTATTTCTAGAGTGGAAATGGTCAACTTGATCATTCACAAACTCAGCCGCGAGCAGATCAACTTCTTCGTCGGCCACCTGCTACAAATGGGCTTCCCCCCTTCATTTACGAACTAGAGGATTTCCCGGGGTAGGCCGAGAAACAGAATGGAATATTATACTAGATTTATTGACGTGTAATATTTATTATACAAACGAGATAAAATTGCTCATTGAATTATTACTTTCGAATATTGTTAACATAGTTAAACTTTAGTATTGGGATAATAACCATTTACTATAGAATTGCTTTGATATATAAATAATGTTTTGAAAACCATCGGACAGGACTTTCCGAACACCCTAATAATTTAATGAATTATAGATCAGTGGTGATGCATCAACGCAGGAGGAGTTTCTGGATGATCTTCGAACGAGGATTGACCTTAGCGTCTACGCGGCTCTCGACCAAGGTATGTATAGCCCTATTCTATTTTTCCTATTATGACAAAAACTTTATATTGAACAAATTAGCGAGAAAGATAGCTTTATTTTTCTATTAACTTTTTAGTATATAGCTTGAAATACGTATTTGTGCATCATTTTAGTTTACCGTATTAAACCGGCAGTCTATTAAAACGTATAAATTGGTCGATTTCAGTCCGGGTGGAGGATCATGGATATTTTCTGAATGCCCCTAATCCATCCACACACACCCCACGGCCCAACCATCGAAAAAAGAGAGTGGAGCGCATGGACTGGAAAAAGCTGTTCCGGAACGTCGCTGCGATGGATGAACGTCAAGAAAATGAGTTCCACGCTCAAGCTGAGGAACTGGGGCGAAGGGTAAGCAAGATGCACTATTTATAAGACCCAAACAAAGAATTGCATTAGTGCAAATCCTCTTTGATCGCTGTTCGATTCTTACAAAGAACGCTTCTTAAGTGAACGTCAGGACTATTCAAAGTGGTGCGGAACAGGGGTTCGCCGACTTGACTCATTTCCACATGTATAGTACAGTTTTCTCGCTGATTCTCGTGGTGCTATCCGTTTTTCGAAAATCAATTACTGTAGCTTAAAGTTTTGACAGACTCGGCCTCGGGAAAAAATTTACAATTTCCTTATTTCTGAATCAAATTCAATAATTTATTTTTTATATTTCCGGTATTTATGCGTTTTATTTTATACTGGTTAATATTTTCAGTTTCTGCGAAAAATTCACTTTTTGCGGCCTCTTGTACTTTTTACCAGATAGTTACCATTACCAGGTTGTAGTTTTTACCAGATTAGATTTCACGAAAATATAGTAAAATCTACTAATTTTACCATATTCGCAATTTGTAGTTTTTACTAGATTTTTGAAAACTTTCATTGTGAAATACTTTTTAAAAGTGCCAGGTTCCATGAGTTATTTACACTGAGAAGTAGCCCAGGTCTTCTAGTTTCTGGAACATTTTACCGTTTTCCTATAGGCTGCCCGCTAGAGGAGAAATTCCGTTTCTTCGAAGAGTTATCATGACTCACTTTTGCCTAGTTTGATTTCAAAGATTCTTCTAATTATCCATTTTTTCAAAATATTCTTTTCTTATGATTCTAGAGCTAGAATAAAAGCGAGTTCTTATCAGAATTGTACTGAATCAATATTGTCCATTTCCGAATATTTTTGAAAATTTGAATTCGGATAATTCCAATTTTGTTCAACCCTCAATCTCACATTTGCAGGAACTCCTCAGTCCGCTGCAGACAAAGCAGTTCTGCCTCCATTTCCCCCCGCCGTCAAGCCACTCGAAACGGGTTTTCTTAGCGCACCGCTCAATCCGCCTCCCGATTTCACGTAAGTTATATTTTGCTCTTGTGAACCAATTTTTTCCTCAAATCTACTTTTCTATCAATTAATCCTTTTTTTTGGGAGGTTCAAAGGACACCCCGACTATCAAGCTTATTGATTGAGGGTCACCCATCTCTTGAGACGGAGCCCGCTCCCTTTTGACCTGGTATAAAAGGCTTTTCTTACAGACAACCAGGCCCCTCCACTCTGGATTCATCTCGTTCGCCTGCTTAAATTGTCGATTCGCCGATTTTATTTGAATAAATGTTAAATTTATTCTTGGCGTTATTTGATTTGTTCAATCAACTAACTTTTCGTTATCTCTCTCCTAACAGCATCCAATTTGTTTGTTCTTGAATAAGTCCTCTGGCGAATCGTCGAGAGCTAAAGACCTTGATACCTCAATTTGAACGATCTTTATCCCAGTTTCATCTTTTTATCGCTTCGTTACACCGTATCATTCATCCGTACTTCCTTCTCATCGGACCTTTCCCCTCTGTATCAAGACAACCCGAATCCACTTTCACTGCAATATGCGACTGATGTCCAAAATACAGTACCGAGTATCTGGAAGAGTAAGGCATCTTTTCTTTCGCTAAACACTCCCGTTTCGCATCGATAGTGGACGGGGTTTCCGCTCGCTCAATTTTAAAAGTGCTCATAAATCTGTCCCATTGTTAACTACTCACAATGGTCCATTTTTCTCTGAACTCTCGCTGCGTGTATCTCCAACGCGGGTTTACGAACTTCCTAATTCGGATGTGACGTCTGACGACTCATCTGATCTTTCCGTGTCGTCCAACCTATAGAGAAGTGGACTCGTTTTCAGGCGACATTCCAGGAGTCGACCGTCTTAGCCGAGCCCCACTGTGAGCCTGGACGTTTTTCGGCCTTGCCAACCAAACCAATCAATAAATCGATAAGTCTATGGAATTTGGAAAAAAAAAACCCCAAGAGTTATTGGAAACCAAAATTCTCCCTCCTTTTCTTTCCTTTCATTCGTCCTCTCTTTGATTGAATTTTAACTACGCGCTTAAACGCCGAGTACGCTGTAAAAAACTCGCAGTCGTTGTACGGATAGTGGGACGTATATTTTCCATTTCCGAGTTTATAAAGTCGGTTTCCTTGGAGAGTTTCACGTAATTTTGTGGAGGTGTGATTGACAAAGTTGAGGAACTGCTTGAATTGTCCAAATGGCAGTCCTCCTAACTGATCTAACTCTCCAAGAAACGGGAGAATTTTCGTTTTCGAGATTTGTGAATTTGATTTTTTACTTTTTTAGATTTTGTGATGAATTCCGTAAATGAGCAAGAATGGAAGAGCGTGGTGCAGCGAGTACTTGAGGTCTGGAGTGGATATCAGCTCGCATTAGAGCACGCATCGGGTGGAGACGATACGAGGCAGAAACACGAGGTGAGCGTTTTTATTCCTTCTGAAAAGTTGCTTTTCCTTTGGCTACTAAAACTTCGAATTTCTCGAAAAAAACGGAACAAAAAATGTCAGAATTTGTCTTTTTGTGATTTAGCTTCGTTTTCAAACTTATTAGATTTTAAACAGGGCTTGACACCCTGGACACTAACACGGCGTGTATTTTACCGTGTTCGTGTCTCAAACTAAATAGCCTTTTCCGTATCCGAACACAGACCGTGTCCAAAATTCTAAGCCCTGCTTTTAAATCAATGAAATTGAACGAATTCTCAGTCTAAAGATAAATTCAGTTTTTCGAAAGTTGATATATTTTTCAGTGGCTAGTCGACGTTCTGTCGGAGCATGTTCTTGTGACTCGCGGCTTGAAGAACGATGACCTCGAGACCTGGTTGAGCAGCATTCTTTACGAGGATTTCAATCTCGTTCTCGAGGACGATTCTGTCTATCAGACTGCCTGCTTTCTTCTCGAGGCTTTCGGGTAATTTTTTGAGAAAATTACTCGGAGAAACTAATAGCGAAAAAAACTAAACTTATTATGAAAAGTTTCATTGATAATTTGCTGATTCATATCAATGATTTGACGAACTAACTTCACCATTAGGGTATTTTATTCTCTGTTGGATGCATTCATCATTTTCAAATTAAGATTTAGAAAAAACTTCAATTCAATTTTGCAGTTACTTTGAATCTCAGAATTCATTTTTACAATTTCAGCTACACGAAGAATAAAGACGTTGCCCGCCTGCAGCAGCTGCTGAACAGTTTGCCGAGTAAGGAGACAGTCGAATTGGCGAAGAGACAGAGTCAGGCAGAGATGCAAGGCGACAGCGATGAGGAGATGGACGGCATGGAAGGGATCGAGGAGGATGATCAGGATAGTGGTCAGTATTTTTATTTTACTGAAGTTTTGAAACGTTGTGAAGATGGAAATATTTTATTTTAATGAAAACCAGCAAAAAGGCTACAATGTATGATTTCAAAATCATGTATGGAAAGATGTTTGCTTTCGGAAGATTTTTACCGTTATTAGAAGTTTTTAGGTTCATTTTCTGATTCATTCTATGACCATCCCTAATTAAAATGACTATATCCCTAAAATACTTTGAGACCAGACATACTATAACGGTACTCTAACATTCACACTTCATCAATTGTTAAATTTCGTAATCTGTAAACTTCTCTAGACTAATTACTAGTTTGACCTCGATTGTGCGTATACGAAAATTTTGGTTTCACTTTTCACGTGATTTATATGATACATTTGACGTTTTGATGATTGACATGCAACCAGACGAATCTGATAAAAACACTTTCTTAGTTTCACATACTTTCTCACGAAGTTGCGAGATTTGCGGATTAATAAAAAAATACGGCATAAAAATTTACCTTAAAGTCAATTTTGGAAAAAATATAGGAAATTATGTTTTCAGACGAAGGCATCGAAGACGGCAACGAGGAGTCAGAACCGCGTTCGACTCGACAACGACAACCCAGAACGACGACTGACGAGGATGGATGGACTACCGTGCATCGCAGGTAGAACAAGGTGTTATGGAAAAATTATGAAAATCTGAAGATACAACAAGGAAAGATCATATCCACGAAATAATCATACTTTTGTTGAATTTTTGTTTTCAAAGTTTATCCCCATTTAACTGTTATTCGGGTTGTTACGAAATGATTTGTTATCCAAATGAAAAAATAAAAATTTTATGAATTCAAAAATTCTTTCTTTTGTTTGAATTTTGACTGTTTGCGTCAGAAGAGATTACCTCTTTGTTCGAGCCAGGGATGTGCAGCAGGGCCGGGCGGAATTTGAAATTTTGCTTTTCGGAATTCGGAATTCGGAAATCGGAATGATTTTTATTTTTCGGAATTCGGAAAACGGAATTCGGAATGATTTTTATTTTTCGGAATTCGGAAATCGGAAATCGGAATGATTTTTATTTTTCGGAATTCGGAAATCGGAAATCGGAACTCCAAAATCCTCGGAATTCGGAAATCGGAAATCGGAATTCGGAATTTTTTTTCAAAAACCCCCAAAATTGATATTTTCAAAGGATTTCAAGCCTTTTTATTTCAAAATCAGGACTTTCATAATAACTTTATTGATAATAATAAGCAAAGCAATACAAGTGACCAAGAGGAACCACAGAGAAAAGTTTCCGCATTCCTCTCCAGCAGGGGTGGGCTATAGTTAAGCGGTAGATGAAATATCTCGAATATAGAAAATGATATCGAAAAGCTGTTTAGACATCCTAATAGGGCACATTTTTCTCTACAAGATACAAAAAAGAACAAAAGATTAGGATTAACTCTCTCCATTTTATGAGCTAGGTTCCGGCCACTCCCGGTCCCGGTAATTTTCGGAACCTAGTTCATAAAATCGATGCCGTTAATCAAAATTTTCAATTTCTTTTTCTATCTGATAGAGAAAATTTTTCTGCATATTAATGCTGAAAACCACTTTTGATAGCATGTCCCGTTGTCAAGATATTTCAAAGGTTCCGGAATTTTGGCCCTCACTCCCGGCCCACCCCTGCTCTCCAGGGATGTTGGCGGTGCAGTAAAGTGGCGCGCCGCACCGCAAAAATTTCTAAAAATCATACACCGCACTGCAGAAATTTCTAAAAATCGCGCACTGCACCGCACCGCAAGAAAGATTTTTCAAACTCTCAATTACAAAGAAAAAAATTTCCTAAAGTGCTCAAATAGCCTCTAGATACTTCTAAATACATAATTTAATGATTTTGAGCCGAAATATGCATAATTTTCGCGAGAAAAATGGCTTTGAAAAATTATGAATTTTGAAAATCGCACACCGCACCACAAGCTCTTCCAAAAATTGCGTACCGCAACCAAAATTTACTGCACCGCACTGCAAACATCCCTGTTCCTCTCGCATTCGCCCCTCATTCGTCTCGCATTCCTCTCGACTCGGCTTCGCAGCGGAGTCGAGTCGGGAGGAATGCGAGAGGAATGCGGGAACTTTTCTGTGATCCTGGTAAAAATAATAAAACTGACTGAAAGGAACACTGGTAAAAAACTAAATTTAAAATGATGACAAACGAAGGTCCATTCGCGCGCAAAATGATGCAAGTACGTAAAAGACTTTGAAAAAAATCAACTTGGATGCCTTACCACTTTGCCACCTTTTCAAAACTACAAATTATCTGGTAGGGATAGGGTAAGGATAGTTTAGGAAAATTTGGTATCAAAACGATTACCATATTCTATTGACAATTTTGTTACCATGCAACCCTTAACCTATCCCTATAAGATAATTTATAATTCTTAAAAAGTTGGCAAGGTTGTCGAATTGCCGAGAAAAAGTAAGTTGGGGATTTTAGAATTTTATAAAGTATTCAGTTCGTGGAGTTTGTTTCGCGTTGATTGTTTTAATAGAATTTTGCAAAAATCGAAAAAAGTAGTTAATTCATGAACAAAGCAAAAATTCCGAAACAATTCCGAAAATAGCCCAATTTTTTCGGAATTCGGAAAACGGAATTCGGAATAATTTTAATTTTTCGGAATTCGGAAATCGGAATTCGGAATGATTTTTATTTTTCGGAATTCGGAAGTCGGAATTCGGAACGCCAAAACCCTCGGAATTCGGAATTCCGCCCGGCCCTGATGTGCAGAATGGCATTTCGAGATTTTCGGAATGCGGAACAAAACGGAATTAGCCCAATAGAACTAAAAATTGAAATTTTGCAATTTATTAACAAAAATTTCGTGACGTAAACAGTTAACATTTAAGGTCGGTGTTTTTACATGACTGTATTACATCAATGAAATTTGTATTTTTAAATTCAATTTTGGATTATCTGATTATTCATTCTGTTCTCCGCTTTAGTAGTTAGTTTGTGATTTTTATTCAGAGGATTACACAGATTAAATTCACTTATATGACAATAGCATCCCTGAACTTGAAAGTTCTTGAATAGGCAAAAGTTGAAAGATGAAAAGACTTGAAAGTAGTTGCCAGGCGACCGGGTTAAATGAAATATGAAGGGGTAGAGAGGGTGATAAGATAGGATGCATAACTGATAAGGTGAAGGTGCAGAATTTTAAGAAAATTACGCTATAGACTGCCACTGCGCCACCGCTAATGAGCCTATTAGCATTTTATGCCTAGACTAAACATAGCCTAACATTTTACAAGGAATCTATTCCTTAAAGACTTTAGCTTTACATGCCATGCATGAAAAGCTAAATCGGATGGAGACTTATGAAATTTTTAAAATCTTTATCTGTCACTGTAAAAACTGAACATGAAGCCTTGTCAGATGTTTATATAAATGTTCATTTCGAAAGAGTTTATTGTAAGTGCAAATATCGACTCGCTTTTCGAATTTTTATGCTCAGTAGATTTTCTTCTACTTTTCATTAATTTAATTTTCGGATTAATTGTTCCGTTTTCGTTTTCCCCGTAAATTCTAAATTCTTCGGTTCAAAAACAACATCGCTTGCCGTCGGCTAACAATTCTCTTGACTAATCGGGTTAATTTTGCCTACTTTTCACGTTTATATATGAGAAGACGGAAGATTTTTCCCCGCTATTTCGTGTTATCGGGAATAAAAATGTAAGGAAAATGTCAGAGGACACGAAGTCTCGAGGTCGGGTCGGGAATCAGCTCATTGCAAATGCATCGCTGATTTTCGGCTGATGGCCATTTTCAGCGGTCTTTGTTTCTTCTTTCTACGTTTTTCTTGATGTTTTGTCGTCTATTTTATTATCTTTTGATGAGTTCCCGAATGAGCCCCAAGCAATACATAATATGGCAGGCCATGAAATAGAAATTCCCCGCACAAAATAGGTTAATGAAATATTTTTTCGTGCAGAAAATTGAACATGTTTTTTCTTTTCATCAAAAGCAATCAGAAATTTACGAAAAATAAACACTCAATATTCTAACCTAGTCTGAGCAATGATATAAACTCCGAACTCTCAAAAATCAAATTGTTACGACCTAATTATGATATCAAAAATATAACATTTTATGCGAATCAGAGCTGCCACGAAGATTCGACTTCAACTTCGAGAGGGCTAGACTTCACAGCTTTTTTCGAAGAAACAGTCAATTTGACTTCGATTTTTAAAGGAGAATTTTTGTGAATTTCAATTTCAAAATTTTGTATTTCGACTTTGTAACGGCTCTGATGTGAGTCATCAAAATAGTCTGCAATTTTCGCAAATTCTTCTCTCTTTAAATATCAAATGATAAGTGAAACAAAAATCGTAAGGATCATGAGGTTTGATCAGCATCATTTACTGACATTTCTTATGACGAGATTTCTCGGAACACTGTTTTCGGTAATTCATAAAAGTAATACCGCAGAAATTGAACGAATATGCATATTTTGAGCCAGTTAAAAAAGTAATAGCTTACCCATAAGATACAGAGTAGGGATTTAGTAATAGAATGCTGGATACCAAGCCCTTCAGCTCAGAGAATTCATATATTATAATAATTTAATGGATTTTTTCGGTACTACTTCGCAGCACTATGATACTATTTGTATTAATTGCTTTATTTCCAGCTGTTTTTCTAATAGCTCATCAAATCTAAACGCGCAAATGCCTTCTAAATCGTTTACTCCAAAGTATTTGTAGTTTTAGAATTTCTTAAAGATTGGCAATTTTTATCGAATGCTTCTTAAGAATCTTCATACATTGAAACATTGAGAACTATGAACATTGGATATGACTTGTCTTCTAATCCAATAGAGGATTAGCTTGAAGTTCTGTACGAAAATAAGAATAAAAATAAAACTAGGCTGACTTAATTCTACTAATGAAAGACAAATTTCTAAAATCACGTGGAATCCAAATATCATTCGACATTTTTATACCTACCTTGAGAAAATTGCATGAAAAATACAATTTCATTATGTTTCTGCAGTTTCAAGAAAGTATGTGTCTGAATCTTTCTGGAACAAGCGCTATTGTCCATTGTAAATGACCAAGTCGTTGTCTATTGTTCAAAGCAGAGGCGATGGTGCGAGCCGCGAGTGAAAATAGTGTAGCAAGAGAAGAGAGAGTGAGAGAGTCAGAGACCAGAGTCAACGAAAGGCCTCGCACCTCTGCTTTTCCCGCCAGGGAGAAAGAGAACTTCTCATTTACAATGGAGTATATCTCATGTAGCTTCATGTTCCTTGATGATGTTGGTATGTTTGTGATCGAATCATTTTCATCGTCCTTTGTGGCTTCTAGGAATTTGACGCATTGAACTACAATCTAACCTAGCAATCCCCCCAGCTCTCACAGCCCTAATTGTAAGCGTCATTGCGAGCCCCATTTCACGCAAATTATTCATTACAGGAATTCAAGCATAAATTCATTCATCATTCACTCATTTATTATTCTTATTCCGCGAGCCGAGTTGTTTCAATAATATCGCGTAAATTCATTTACACGCACAAGTCGTGTAGACTAATTTATAGTGATCGAAAACATTTCCTCAAAACTTAGTTTAAAAATGCACACAACTTCAATGTAAAATTCTAGATTGAATTTCAACTTTTGCACCCTGTAGTTTTCAAATCATTGCTCTTACAACATATTCATTTTCTGCAAAATATCTCATCACTTAAAATTCATAAATTTACAAAATTATTTAGTGAAAAACTAATTTATAGGTGTCGCGGATTATATTTTCATCCTACGCTTATTTCAAAAACTATCTGGTTGTTCTCTGTGTGTCTAATTTTAACGCTCCAATTTTCGGCCCATGATTTGTAGCTTTCTCTCGTTTCAATTTGATCGGAAATTCGAGGATCATTTATTTTTAAAATCGTATAATCTGTCTGATATACGAGGATCTAAGGGATCTAACTAAAGTTTAACACTATCAGTTCAAGCATAGATTAATGCGATACGAAACATCCCCTGCCTCTTATAAGCTTGAATTACTTCAGATTAATCGAGCACAGACTTAGGGAGGACTTTCGTCAGACTATCCGTGCGACCTACCCCCCATATATCTTTTTCGTCTGACGAAAATGCCCTCTAGAACTGATTGAGCATCATTTCTAAAACCAGAATCGTACGCTCTATTGCTGTACAAAATGAGTTAAAAATGTACGAAATTCTCATTACTAAAATTTCAATTTACTTCTGCGAAATGGTCGGGAAGAAAGGTAGAAAAGCAGATTCCCGCGAAAGTCTCGCCGCTCAATTTTCCGGTAGTGTTTTTAACCTGTGTCACTCACAAGCCGATTCGAATTCGGATTCTCGAAATTCGCATTGTTATTCACTTTAGCCATCAAATTCTAGCTTATTTGTAGTGTAGAGCATTTAAAAATATTCTTGAGAAAATCCGATAATTGCTTGATGAAAATGAAAAATACTGCTGATATCTCGGCATTGTGAAGCTTTCGTAAAAACTGCAGATTGCGATTGAACTTTTCCTTTGTCTTTCTCTGCGCTCGCATTCATTAACTAACTCCCTCAAAGGCATTTTCCACTCAATCCATATTAACGCAGTCTAAGGAAAAGACGTCGCGACAGAGTGGATGGGAAAGTTGCCTATAGAGTTGAGGTTTATTTTGTATTTATTAGGAAATTCAAATTTTCACAAAGTTCAATCGCGCAATGCACACTTTTACGGAAACTCCACAATGCCGAGATTGACAGTAAGAAGTTTTACAAACTTTACACGCAAAAACTGGAAATGTTTTGCCAGAAATGAAAATGAAGACTTGTTCAACTTTGCACATGTAAAATGTCCCATTTTAATTTGTATTAAGTATTCGGACTCCTACAATAAGATCGCCAGACTTTCAATTTACAAATCCTTCGACTAAGAATTATACCTTTCCTAGTTTGCTTTCACAAATTTTCTTTTGCTAAAATTAGATTTCTCAAATTCTATTTGCAGATTCTATACTAGATTATGAAATTCAGCCGACAGTTTACTTGAGTTTTCTCTTGCTAACTAATTCGGTTATCTCATATTCGTGGCATTTCTGCAATAAGTTAGCGGATTGATTTTTGCTCTCTTTTAGGATAAAACGCAAAAAAATTGTCATGAGGAAGGAAAGTTGCCGTTTCTCTGTCGTTTTTAATTGACTCCAGGATGAATGAAAATGAGAAGAAAAAACGGAGAAAGAGAAGGAGAAAGATGAGGTGCTTGAGTCTGTAGCTCGGTGGCTAATTAGTGGACATTCAGAAGGAAAAATGCTAAAGAATTAGGAAATTCAAAAATAGCATGAAATTTTAGATGCAGAAAATGAGAGAGAGAGAGAGAGAGAAAGAGTATGTAAACTGAGGAGGGGAAAGATACAGAAAAGGTAAAAAGAGCCTAAGAAATGAAGAAGAAGGAAAGCTTCTTGAGACATTTTCAAGTTCATATCTGTCTCTGTCTCTCTTCCTGTCATTTGCACTCCTTCTCTCATCCATCCTCTGCGTTTCTGCCTTCTATTCCCACCTGTTTGTCATATCTTTTCGCCTCTTCGGCTCACACACTGCCTTGTCTTTCTCTCTTCCTCCAGGGATACGAAATAGCGTGTGTATTCGAAAGATCAGTTCATATGCTCTCTCGTATGTTCTCTATCTGAGTTCTGCTTCTCTGCGAGCTTCTGTCTCTTTCTCTGCTCTCTCTATCTCATCAGTTCTTCTTCATTCCTCTCAACTTTTACTGCGCCTTCTTCTTGCTCTTTTGCTTCCTTTCTTTCCCTGCCTTCTACTCGATGACTAACTGTCGTGCCCGTTTTTGCTACTTTTATGTTTTTTTCTGAATGTTCCATAAAGTATTTCTATCGGATACATTATGTTTCAATTTGCATTGCTTTTCGGTTACTCCTTTTAGTTTTGCATTTTTCTCTCATCGATTATCAGATGATATCATCATCTGATTGCTCGACTGCTGATTGCCTCTGATTTCACAATCACTCTGCGTCCCTGCGTTATCATGGGCTAAAAGATAAATATACTTTGAGAATCTTCAGAGAAGCAATTCATCTTTCAACATTTTATAAACTCTTCATTTGTTGAACTTCAACAGGACGTTGATTTAGCATTATTCTAACGATTTTGTTTCTTGCAAAAGTTTATATGTGCAAGATAGAGTTTCGTTTTTCAATGATTATAAAATTCGAAAATTAAAATTTCACCTTCAAATTGCTTTATGTAGTTCATTTATTCAAATTATCTTCACAATTTTCTAGTTTTTGTTCGTTTTTTCTGTTCCGAGCAATTCTCAAAAAGTTGGCTTCGACGTTGACTTTTTAAAATTTTTAATTTCGCCGGCCGCTGCTCTTCGCAATTTGTGTGATCTGTCGAAAGAGAAGAAGACGAGAAAGGCAGGCAGAATATGAAAATGAAGAAATGAAGGAAAATGACGAGAGAAGGGAAACGCAACAAAATCCAGTTGAAATAAGATTAGCACAAAATGGGATGTAGAATGAAGAAAGGGGAGGCAAAAGAAGAAGAAGACTTGAAGATTGAAGGCTGAACGGCAGATAGGGAGAAGAAGGAGTTGTGAAGAGACAAGAAACGAAGGCTGAAGGCAGCGCAAGGGAACGCTTCCTTATTAAGAGAACTCTTGATTCGAAAAATCGAAAATTCCGAGTCAGGATTTTCGTTATGAATGAATTTTTGGATTTTGTTGAAATATTCATTTTTCATGCGAACAAACTAGATTCATCGCAACGCCGTAGAATTGACAACAAACTCGATGAAAAATCATATTCTAATATCCTGTTTTTCTGACAAAACCATTTCAGAATTATGAAAGAAGCCATTGAACAGTCACTGTGAATAGTTGATATTTTGATTTGTAAATGCATGAAATATTTCTCTAAATAAAATGCGAGATAGTTTACGATTTTTGGTCAACGTTTTCAAGTTTATGACTTCGTTGATAATGTCAATTATTTCTAATCTGATCCAAAACCTTTCATTCTTTAGTTTTTAATTTCAACAGAAATTAAGAGGTTGGGAATTTGGACAATTTTGGTTTAAATAGACTAATACAATATTTTATTTAGTCGGATATTACTAACTGAGCATATCCGGTCGATTTTTATTTCATTCTGAGATTTATAATTCATTTGAGGCGCTAAGCTCTGATTCCATTTATTTAACCGTGCTTAATTTCGAAATTTATAATTTTAGCGTGATTTGATTTCTTGTTCAAATAAGTATACTCATTTGAAAAATAATATTTAACCGGGACATCCGATTCGATAAAATATATTCAAATAGAAATGAACTTACTCATATGAAAGGCACCTCATATCAACCTAACGGTTTAAATTTAGATTTAGAGTTGAAAGGGATTAAAAATTTCAATCTAATGATATCTTTTCTTGCTTAAAACTGTTGGGTATTATATTCATTTCTAGCGGTGATTAATACTAGGCTAATATCATGCATTAATCCTCTGAAATTTTTATATTTTTTCTTAACTTTACTTTTCCCCATATTTCGTGCTTTGAGTTGAATTTCTTCCTCTCCTTGCAAATACTCTCCATTTTTAAACTTAATCATTTCATCTGCAAATAATTACACGAAAGTCGAAAAATTCAGAAAGCAGATTTGAAAACTACCAAAATAGCGGTGATATGAATTCCAATCCTTAATTTGTTCTTGAAAGCCATTTTGATTCCGAATCTTTCAAGATTGAAACTTCAAATATTTTCGTTTGCATAAATAAAATGAGTATCTTCATAATTTTGTTTTAGCGGAAAAAAATCGAATGAAGTTTCCAAAACGAGTGTAGTTCGAGTCTTCACACATCAATAAGTAAATTTTGGGTTGTTGCTTTCGCTTGCTCTCTGAATTTCCGTTTCCTTTTTTCTTTCTGCGCTTTTCGATCTTTGACTATCGAATTCTTGGGGAATTTTTCAATTTTGTACCATCCTGCATAAAATCGAATAACCGTGTAGAGTAAATTATAGTTCATTCTCTAAAACGACCGCTAAACTCTGGAAATTTTCTCAAGCCAAAGTAGCGAGTTATTACTTGAGTTCTATAATTAACCGAACCTTTTGAATTCTATAAATACGTTTAATTGATCAACAATTACACATTTTATTGCTTTATTGTTTTAGCTAAAATTTACGCTTGTTCTGAGATCTTTCCAGAAATTAAATATTATACAAGATTTATTGAAGTATAATATATATTATACACACGGAGATAAAATACCATAATTATGCTATGCTTGTTGTGTGACTGCTCTTCTCACTTGAACACAAGAGGAATAGCCAATAGGCAGGAGTCCTCTTTTTAAACGCTCTTGCGAAAGAACGGACGTTTGCGCAAGGCGGGTTTCTTATTCAGTTTGTTGTGGGTGAGCGACGGAGGATAAGGTGAATGGTTTGTTTACGTAATCTTCGTCACTCGAGTGAATTTTCTTCCCAAATGATTTATTTAATTTAATCAACGAAAGAAACTCAACATTTGATAACAACATACTACCCGCATAGAACGAGGTCTTCCTTCCCGCATCTGGAGATCATTTCTTCGCCTTTCTCGCATTGGGGGCTCCTTGAGACTTCTTGAACTCGGCCGGTCTCTTGGAGGACGAGGAACTGCCCGAGGTTCTCCTGCTGGACATAGGCTGTCTGGGATTCTTCCTGAAAAGGAGTAATTAGCAGGCCGAAGAATGGGCGGGCTGGGTGAGTATATTGTACTGGGAATATTATGGTATTTTATCTCCGTGTGTATAATATATATTATACTTCAATAAATCTTGTATAATATTTAATTATACTACACTACGATAAAATACCATAATTATGCTGGTTTGACGCACCTTAGAACTGAGGCTTGAAAGGATTGCTCATTTTCTAGATCCCTTTTGTAAAAGCGAGCAAAGGTATCCGATTTTTGTGACCAGCATGCTGCAGACATTATGCCCTTCAGGGATAATCCCGAGCGCGCAGCCTTAGAAGTACTAGCCGATCTCGTGGAATGTGCCCCAAACTCTTTGATTCCCACTTCTATCAGTAGAGATTTTATCCACCTAGAGACTGTAGTGGGAGAGACTGCTTTTCGAGTAAAAGGTGAAATTAGTAATCTCATTTCATTCTCTCTCAACGATTGTGTCGCCTTACGGTATGCCGCTAAACACCGAACGGGACATATTTTTGGTCTCTCGTCAAAGGTTTCATAGACCGCTTTATGAGCTGGTCCTGTAGACCTGTTTTTGTTCCTATAATCCAGGTAGAAGGTCCAAACGCGGGAATCTAGCTGCGCTGAATCTAGGCGTAAATTAGCTAATTCCGAAACCCTTCGAGGTGAACAAATCGCGAGCAGGAAGGACAGTTTACGGGTAAGATCCTCCAGGGTAATCTTTCCATTATCCCAACCTTCTAGAAACGAAAGGACTATCTCAGGATCCCAAGTCGCCATATATTTAGCTTTAGGGGGTTTCTCGCGAAAGAGACCCTTCATAAATCTATCAACGATAGGAGACTTGCCTACGGAAGTGTTTAAAGCTACTTCGAAAAGGGCTGAAATCGCTGATCTATGAGAATTAATTGAGGCATATCCTAAATCTTTATTCTTTAGCCAAGATAGGAAATTAACAATTGAAATCTCTGTTGGGACGTTCTCAATTTTTGATTCCTTGCAGAAATTCATCCAATTTTTGATACAGGAATTGTATTGCTTTAGAGTTCCCGGAGCCCATGAGGCCATAAGTGAGGCCGTAGCTGACTCGCTAATTCCACGTTTCTGCCAGAGTTTGCCGAGATCCTCCATGCAACTAACCGAAAGGTTTTCTTGAGAAGCAATTCGTGAGGATTCCCATTTGGAAGGGTGATCAGATCTGGAATGTTCGGAAGGAGAAGTGGAGGCTCTTTGCAAAGTCTTAATGCTAAAGGAAACCAAGGTTGACTCATCCAGAGTGGGGTTATTAGGATTAGCTCTGCTCCCTCTGTCTCTGCCTTTCTCAACGTCTTTGCTATGCAATTCCACGGAGGAAACGCGTAACCGTACAGGCCCGACCAATTCTGACTTAAGCTATCTACCTTCTCCGAATCTGGATCAGGAAAGAAGGAAAAGAAGCGGGGCAATTTTGTATTCAATCGCGTTGCAAAAAAATCGATATCCGGTTTGCTTAACCTAGCGAAAAGCTTTTCTGCTACTTTTGAGTTCAGGGAACTTTCTGCGTTTTCTCTCAAAACATTTCTTGATTCCCAGTCCGCTTCTGCATTCTCAATCCCTGGTCTGTGCGTTGCCAAAATGCGCAATTTGCGTGCCTCTAACCATTTGTAAACTTCAAAGGCTAATTTATTCAGGTCGTCAGACTCCGAGCCGCCAAAATTACGAATGTACGCGATCGCGGTAGTATTGTCTGATTCTAAGAGCACGTCAATCTCTCGCCACTTTTCTGCGAAGCATCTTAACCCAAAGTAAATGGCTAACAGTTCGAGATAGTTGATATGTTTCTTTGCCTCGCTTGGGGACCACCGCCCTCCAATTTTCTTGCCGCAGCAGACCGCTCCCCACCCCACCATTGACGCATCCGTGACTACGGTAACTGAGGGGGAGAACCGTACAAAGGAAACCGGTGGGAGTGATAACACATTTTCTTTCCACCATCGCACATTTTCCAAAGCTTCTTTTGTTAACTGTACCACTTGCTCATAGGAATTGGTGTCTTGCGAATTTTGTGGCCTAATCAATCGCTGTAACGCGCGAAGGTGGAAGGCGGCCAAGGGGGCGGCGAGTCTTGCGAAATTTGCTTTTCCTAAGAATTGAGAAATGTTTCGCATAGAAGCTTGCTTCTTTATTAGGAGCCTGGAACTCAGCTTCAAAAGCTCTCTTCTTTTATCATTAGGGATAGAGAAAGTTGCATTTTTTGAGTCTAATTCTAGGCCTAAAAATTCCATTTTATTCACCGGATTAAGGATGGATTTCTCCGAATTTATTAAAAGGCCCACACTTTGCATAACCCGTAAGGAGAATTCGACATGTGCTTGCAAAGTTTCCGCTGAAGAAGCAAAGAGTGCCCAATCGTCCAAAAAATGAATTAAGCAAATGCCTCTCGAGCGCAAGAATTCCGCAACTACTCTCATTAGGCGCGTGTACACGTAGGGCGCTGTCGCCAGACCGAAACACATGCATGTGTGTTGAAATACTCTATTGTTCCAGACGATCGCTAAGTATTTCCTATGCTCAGGGTGTATATTCACCGCGAAATATGCCTCTCGCATGTCAATCTTAGCGCAAAAATCCCCTCTCTTCACCAGATCTGGTACTAGGCTTAGATTCTCCATTTTGAAGCTATCGATCGATAAGTAATCATTTAAAGTTCGCAGATTTATGACTAGTCTTAACTTCCCGTCCTTTTTGGGGACTGCGAAAAAAGGCGATGAGAAAATTCTACTGTCGCTAGGGATTTCTTCTAGTACTTGTTTTTGGATTAGCAATTCTATTTCCTTATTCACTAATTCCGAATGCGCTCCCTGTTTTGATTTTCGTCTGAAAACCTTCGAAAGAGGGGGTTCCTTTATGAGGGGCAGAGAGTAGCCTCTTACGCATTCTAAAACCCAGGGGTCGCTAGTTAAAACTGTCCACGCTTTTTCAGAAAATGCGAACCGCCCCGCGATAATGGACTCGTCCAGGATTATGTTTTTTGGTATGTACCAAAACTCGTGATCGTACCTCGAATGTGAGCTGCTGCCTCTGCTCCTGTTCTGATCGCTCTTGTCGCGCAGTCTCTCCAGAGCCTTGGCGGCCGACGAGTCCGCTGACGTCAGCTCTCCGCGCAGAACCTCGCCGAACAAGTTCGGTAACACAGAGTTTGAGACGCGATGCAGGAAGCTGCTGCCATCCAATGGCAGCCGGCCGAGCGAAGGCATTGCCCTGAAGGCATGAACGTTTCTCGCTCTGCAAGGAAAACTTGTTTTTTTTTTTTTTTTTTTGAGAAATTTCCTTACTTTAGTACCGACTCTCTCTCGATGCGCACTAGGTCTCTGATTGAACTTCCGTTCAGTCTTCCAACCACATCCAAGTAGCCGTGCACTGCCGCTGAAATGACAGATGGTTGTGTGGGGATTGATTGACGGGGAGCGTCCCGACTGACCATCGAACGGTCCGCCCTCTCCATCGCTGCCGATCTTTTCGATCATTTCTCGTAGGTTCAAACCTACTAACAGAGTCTCGTGGAGTTTCCAAACATCCGATAACTTCATTGAGACCATTACGTTCTTCTCAAACAGAACACCTGCAATTCTCACGAGGTCTTCAAAAATTTTCCTAAGGATTTTACCTCGCAGCTGATCATCAATTGATGGTACCAGGGCCAAAGTGGAATTCACGTAGGGCAACTCCTTCACGAGGGAATTCCTGTCTGCTGCCGGCAGAAAAAGACCCGCTGCTAGCTCTTCGAACCGTGCCTTGGCCATCTCCGAGATCCTCACCCGCTCCTTGGCCGTCGCTGACACGAGTTTCGGAGGCGGCGGCACTGTGTCAACCGCCAACGCGAACTCACTCCTGCAGTTAAAAATTTTTTTTTTTTTTTTTTGGTTCTCCTAAAATTCACCTTTTTGGGATTCTAGGCGACTTGGAAGGGGCCGGGGACAGCTCTTTCCTGATCTCCCCGGATTCCCTCGATGAACTGCGCGAACGGGCTCTCTTCGAAGAGGGCTCGGAAGAGGAACTGCGAGAAGAAGCGGAGCCGCTTCTGGACGCAGAACTTCTGGACCGGGAGCGGGAGCGACTGCTCCATCTACCCATGGTTTTTTGGCCTAAAATCCTAGTACGATTGTATCTTTTAGCCTCGCCACCGAACTTACGAAAAAGCACGAAGAGACGAATCCTATCCTGTCGGGCTCGACGGAGCCGTTACGACAACGATATAACGAATTTTGAATATTCAAAATTCGGAGAAAACTGAAGAGCAACCGCTCCGAACGGAGCTCACAACAACAAACTGAATAAGAAACCCGCCTTGCGCAAACGTCCGTTCTTTCGCAAGAGCGTTTAAAAAGAGGACTCCTGCCTAATGGTAAGTCCTCTTGTGTTCAAGTGAGAAGAGCAGTCACACAACAAGCATAGCATAATTATGGTATTTTATCGTAGTGTAGTATAATGGGATGAGTTGAATTTAGTGCACTCTAATTTAAATCTTTCGAAGTAATAGTTTTCATTCATAATTAGATGTAAATGTTTTCGAATGGTTGAGAAACTAGAACGAAAGTTAATATTTAAACGGAACGTAAATTTCCCCTATTACTTATTTTGCTTGTAAATAATTGGTTGTTTTAACTTTGCCATATAAATTCAATTCAATATCTTTATTACAGTATCATTCCTACTTTGACACTAGCTTAGAGCACATACAGACATCTTTGGTCGACTTTTTCTTGAATTACATCGTTCCCTACATTTTCTAGTTTCCAGCTCTTTTATCGGTAATATGTCATATTTGTTTGAATCATTCCATTTCTAGGTACTAATTTTTCATCTGTTGGCTACAGTGGTCATATTTAGTGTCTCTTTAGGCGTGCTTCATTTCATGCAAATCATTTTCACGCTCGGACTTTGCCCCCTGTCTTCGCCTTTTTCCGCTTAAACATTCTCGTTTCTTATTATCCGAGACTATATTTGTCGGCGCGTCAAATTCTAAGAACGAATTCGTTATGCTACAGGGGATCTCGCGCTAATAAATGCAATTAGTTAACAACGCGTGTGCATAAGTTCATTTAGTTATTAATCTCGAAGTAATTATGTGATTTATGTACCTTTCGAGAAATTTAAAAAAATGATTTTATGTTATCCCGAGCAGATATACCCAAATCTTTGATTTCAAGCTACCACTTTTCTACCACAAACGTATTTTTGCAAAGGGGCGGAGCTTGGGAACTATCAGTTATCCCTGAAATCGGTATTGCCTCTGTCCTTTGTCTTTGAGCAAATGCGATGATGCGAGTCGCACGCAAGTCGCGAGTGAAAATAGTGTAGAAGGTAAAGAGAACGCAGGCGGACAAGGAGAAAAGGATTCGCACCTTCTCTTTTGACCAAGGACAGAGACAATACCGATCTCGGAGATAATGGAGTCTTCATTCCTTATCTTATTTCGCAAATCAAAATGCAACGTATTTTCTAGATGACGACTTTGTGTTTTCAAAATATTTATTTCAGAAATTCGATACCGGTCTAATATTCTAAATACTCCAATTCTATAGCCATTCGTCTTCAACCGTCTTTCTGTCTCGTTCTCCTTGCCACCCTGCAAAATGGCCCTGGGCATGCCGAACTGTTCGCTGCACGACATGCATGAGGCTCTCGTCAGCATTACGAAAGAGACCCATGCTCTTTGGGAGGAGAACAAAGATTTACAGGCATGAATTTTTATCAGATTTTGGAGGAAACTTCATTCTTCTAGACATTCAGTTTCTGATTTTTTTTAAAATCATTTCTGTAGCCTTTCGCTTTCAAAACAAACTGTAATTTCTTTCCAAGGATACATTTGGTTCCTCGAATTAAATAGTTTCAATCAGTGTCTAATTCAATTAGGTAAAATCATCAGTTGCACAGGCTTATTGCAGTTAGTAATTTTCCGTCAGAACAACAATGTTGCACACTCTTTGCAACCCGCTTTTGCACGCGCCCCGCCCATCTTTTCCTATGCTATTTCTTTCATCTCTTTTTTCTCTTTCGTCTATGCGAGAAGTGTATGCTATTTCACCACGAGCGAAATAGCACTCTTGCAGACGAAAAAGGGAGGCGGGGCAGCAGAAAGGAGGGATGCAAAAAGTATGCAACATTGTTGTTCTGACAGAAAATTAATAATGAAACATACTTTAACGCCATTAATTTGCGTGCGTCGTTCTGGGCAACCGCGGTGGGGAGCATTCGAGCCTGAGGTCTTGTTGACATTGACCCTGAAACTTTCTGGAAATACTCCATAAACTAAATTTCTGGCTTGAAATCCGTTATCCGCTATTTTGACTGTGCGCTTTTCTTTTACACTACTCTTTCTCCATTATCTTTTCGCTTCACTTTGCACGATTGCACATGCTATTATTCGGGCTTGAGTTTTGTCATTGGGGCAGCTTTCAAACCTCCGATCTATACTCCCTTCATTGATGATAGAGCTCAAGTGCACAACTATGTATATTCCTCTACAGAAGTTACGTAAATTAATGCTGTCGTGGAAAAGAATAGGAATCAGCTCTAAGTCAGGCAGTTGAAGCAGTCAAAGATGAGCATGATTGATAGGCAATTCAATGGGATTCATGGGTATTAATTCCTGATGCAGGATGCAAAAGTGCATTCGTGGAAATTAGAATCATTTAAAATTTGCACGCATATCTCAAAAATCATGCAAATTAATGGTTTTCATGTAGTTAGTCAAAATTTGAAATGAGCTTAATTCAGTGAAAAGTAAACTGCTGTTTTGATTATGCAATAGATGAAAAATCAAGCTTTTTCTCAACAAACTTCTTTTCAAACGTATGAAACAGTTGCGAGAACTCCGTCTGCGTCAAGTGAATTTATTTTCTGACAACGAGTATCAATAGATCATGAATTATTCAATTGCCCGCATTCTTGCGCTAAAACTGCGATAATTTCGAGAAACGTAATTCAGCTGTGAAAGACAAGCTTCGTATGAAAATGCACTTTGAAAAAGTTTTAAGAAAATCAGATATTTTATCTTACAAATTAGACAGGAAAAGAAATACATTTCAAGAATTCATGAACTTCAATTTTTAGCTTCATTGTCAAGAAGAGAAGTAAAGCTGATCTTTTTTTCTCGAAATTTCATTAATCCTGATTTATTGATAATTTTCAGGGTAGCTTCATCAACGACCTCGGTGAATTGCAACGAATTCAAGTGACAATTTGCCAACTGGAGAATAATTCTCGGGGAGAGCAGGCTCAACATGTAAATCTCAAAATTGCCATCATTTTTAGTTATGACTCTCCTGAATTCAGTTGTTTCAAACGAGCAGTTCTGTTGCCGAAATGCAACGACGAGCGTCTGAGATCTATGACATGGTCATTCAGAAGAGGGCTGAAGTTATCAAGAAGATGAACGAAGGGACAAATATCATTTCTGTTCTTCAAGTGAGTAAATTCCACATGTCATATTCTTCACGATCATAGAATCATAAATTGAAAAATGAATCGTCAGGGTCGCGATATGGACAATTTTAACCAATTTCGATTTTTTTCGGAAATCAGTAATTATCACATCTTGAAATTCAAATTCGATTTACTTCTGGTGGAAAAATCCTTTTCTGATTTAAGAATGTTCAAATCTCAATTACTGACCATTTTGATCGCAACTGAGTGATTATCACGGGAACAATGTTCACTTCATTAATTTTGCAATTCGTGGAAGCTTCATCTTCAATAATTCTCAACAACATCCTTAAGTCTTCAGAATACCCTGATCAACGAACGACTCTATAATTGGAAGAATCAACAGAAGCTGGCTCAAGTCGGAGTCCCTTTCGATAACAGAGACACGATGCTCGATGAGATTCAATTAGAGTCAGCACCTCGTTTCTTAATTTTCCGACCCTATTCTATGAATTCGAAGTTAAGAGTTCTTGTGCAAATTTCGAGCGTCTTCAAAATCGTCCAAATGTGCAACTTTTTGCGCTTTTTTCTCTAAAAGACTCGCGTACATCCCTGGTTACAATAGGAAGTATTCAAAGTCTTTTCAGAGCCTAAGACTAACGTTGAACTTCAATATTCTATAACCTTCGAACTCGAAGTCACACATATCATGTCATTTCGAATGTAGTTTTACTAGAGTCTATGATCGAAATTCATTCTTTTTCAAGTTCGGTATCAAAAATATAGAATTTAAACTCAAAATTCTATAATCTACGTGAGAAAATCGGCCTGATCTAATTTGTAGTATCGGAACATAAACTTGACATTTTTATCTGGAAGAATTTAGTTAGCAGAACAAAAGAAAAGAACATCTAACTTCATCAACTAGATACCCCGAGGCTATGAGACTTATAACTAATGAATTTTCACTTGGCTATTTTAGGTTCGAATTTCTCGCCGAACAGAATTTCCAGCTACACACGTACACATGTTGGATGCTGGACTTGTTAAGACGAGGTGAGCAGAGTTAGTCATTGGCACGTTTACTCAAATAGTCATGAGATGGCTAATGGATGGAAATGTAGCCACTCATAATACAATACAAAATGAATAAGCAGAATGCAAATCTGAATACTAATAAATCCGACTAAAAATGAAAATCAACAAAGGGCAAAAATAATAAGACTTTAGCAGGGCCCAATTTTCATGACAACAACGCGCAAACCACCGCATCGAATCTGCAAACCCTGCTCGATCAACTCTCTAAACTCATCTTCGTTCTCGTCTCGCAGAGCTTCGTCGCCTCTGTTCAACCTGAACCCGTCCTCAAAACGCAGCACAAGTTCATGACTGAAGTAGGAACGATGAAAATTTTCAAATAGTCAACTAACTCTAGGTCCGATTACTCATCGGTGACAAACTTGGTGTGCGACAGCATTTAGCCAATACGAGTGTGAACGTGAAGATCATCTCTGAGGAGGAAGCGAAAATGCTCAGCGCTAATCAATTGAATCAAAAAGACATGTAGGGCGAAGTCCACCTCAATTTTCTCAAGATCCAATTCCAGTAAGTCTGTTGGAACAATTAGCAGCGATTTCGAAAAGTTGATCATCGATGAACGAGGACATCGCTTCGCTGCAAAATTCAATAATTCGAAGCTGACCCGAATTGCTCACAGGAAACCTCCGCCGAAAGCTGGCGGTGCTACCGACATAAAAATAACGGCGCTTCTGTCTGCTGCTACCGATCAGAAATATGCACTGCTATTCAACATTACACCGTTCCAAATAGGACTTATGGGAAAGGTAGAAGTTTCATCAGTAGCATCTTGAATCAATCCACTATCTTCCAGTTTGATGTTTGGACGTTATCGCTACCTCTGATGGTAACTGTTCATGGATCTCAAGACTGCGATGCCCAAGGATCGATTCTTTGGCATCGAGCATTCGCTTCTGTGGTCAGTTCTAATAGTTTTGAAACAACAAAATAGCTTTTCAGACTCGAGCCCCTGGCTCAACGGACATCGCGGCAGTTCCTTGGAGTGATCTCTCGACAATTCTCAAACACAAATTTAGTATATTCACTGGCGCCAAACGACCTCTGATGGATCACGAGTTGGCGTACTTGTCGGAGAAGCTAATAGTGCCGAATATGACAGATCAGAAGCCGATCACGTTTTACCGATTTGCCAAAGTACTTGAATTGTTCAACAATCTTCAGTTGAAAATGTTTCTTCAGCAAAACCTGCGGGAAGACGCCAACTTCTCGTTCTGGGAATGGTTCTTCTCCATTATGCAACTCATCAAACAGAAACTGCTCAAATTCTGGGATGAAGGTTTTAGAATTTTTAGAAATAAAAATGATGCAAGAGTTTCTTCTAGGCTGGTTAGTCGGTTTCATCTCAAAGAACGACGCCTCTCAAGCTATGCTGATGTGCGAGCAGAATTCTTTCCTTATGCGATTCAGCGACACTCTAACTGGTGCGATCAGCATCGGGTTCGTCTATGAAGATGAGAATGGACAAAATCGATGTAGGATTGAAGACAAACATTTTCAATCACGATGTTTACATATTCTAGCTGCCTTCCACCTGGCTCCATTTACGATCAAAGACCTCGAGCAATTGTCGTTGGCTCAACGAATTGCAACGTGTCAGCAGTTGAAAAATATCAGGTAAATCCTTGCCAGATGGAATTGACTTGCTTGATATCTCTAGGTTCCTGTATCCAAACATCGACAAGGAAGAGATGCTGAAGTACTTCGAGCAAGAAGAGCGACACCGAACTGCGCCTGACAGTCCAACTGGATACATCCAGAGCGAAATCGTCATGGTCGCCAAGACCTCGTGAGTTGATTGTTCAATTTCTTTCCAAGTAGCTCAGATCGTACTATGAGACACTTTGCTATCGTTTTGAGCGAATTATCAATACAAAATCAATTGAAACTTCAAGCGAATGAAGTGAAAGACGAAACGTTGCAGAAACAAACAGTCGATATTCGGCGCTGGAGATTCCCCATCCCCTTCCTCTGCTCTGTCGCGAGTAGATTGGTCGCCCAGCGACATGCAGACGAACCAATCGATGGAACTGTAAGTCGTTCTTTCTCATTTATTCTCACCCAGTTCCCTGTCCAATCAGCTTCCCTTTTTCTATCATCGACTGCATCCTTCCAGAATTGCGCTGGTCTTCAGCTGAAATTCTGTTCATTTCTAATTCCAACTATTAGCCTCAACAATCTGACTGGTTACGTCGCTTTACGTCGTTTTACGTGCCTCTCACGTTGCCATTCTTCACTGTGTGCGAAAACTCATGACTCTTGAATGGACTGATGTCTCTTCATAATTTGAGTTTCATGGAAGACATCGTCCATTTAGGATTTAAAGATTTTTTCGTCTACATGGAAGAGCAGTATCGCTGGATAATGATGATTCTCTTTCATTCGTTTTCTAGCGACCAGACAATGTGTTTTCGACAATTTTGGAGTTTGCATGCCCGCTCTCTTCATAGGATTTCATCACTTCTGCAGTAATGCATGGAGATATTCGATGTTTCGTAAGCGTTCGTTTGTCTTCTTGCAATTGCAAACTCCAAGGTTGCTACGTTCGAATTTCCATTTCCATCATAGTCAACTCTATCCTTAGATTTTTAACCCCAACGAGATGAAATAACGATTGCCTCCAGTTGTAAATTGCAGAACGTTCGAAAACGCTTGATTGGTCCTTTGGACTTGGGCCTATAATCCATAAATCTCAACAATATCCTATCTAACATATCAAATCCGTCAAAAGTCATTTACCAAAACCCTAAACCAATCTTTTCTTTCCTAATTCGAATCCCGAATCGTGTTATAATATTTAGGTAGGTCGGATCAGGGCTGTTCGGAAATAGAAATTAGAATTGCGACTTTTCTCTTCACGCTTAATTACTACTTCCTGAAGTCATTGTTCTTGTTTTTTCTCTAATTTCTTGTAAGCGAAGCAAGAAAATGAAAGAGTTGGTGGGAATTTTATTGAAAGAGAAAAATGTAGGAATTCCGATTCTCGATTTCGAACAGTCCTAGCTCAGATACGTCGTACTGTAGATTGTGTCGTCCTCATAACCATCGAATCTTAACGAGACCCAACACACTTCCCTTATTTCTCTATTCCTATTAATTCTTCTCCTGAAAATGCCTGCTAATCATATTGCAATTAAGGCACTCAAATATACTGGAGGCAATCTTTCACACCTTTTACACTATTTATCTATGTTTTAATAAGTTATAAACAAATTACCACGTCGTAGGGCAAATTATTATATCTTCCGAAGTTGTTTAGGAAAAATACTATTCGAGAAGAAATAATATTATTCTACGACATAAATAATTCTGGAAACGCTAATTCTTTTCAAAGAACTCAGTTCCGAATTACTCTAAGTGAGTGTTTTCAGAACTACATTGCATGGTAAAGAAATAAAAAAAAGTTGAACTTCATGTCTTCATGAAATGTTTTTCACTTTTCCACATCGCAAACTATCTATCGTCATCAACTGCCTTGCAATTTTTCACTATCCTCTACTTTGCACGTAAAGAAAATCTTTTTCTCTATTAAAGAGCAATTAGTTAATCTCTTTTCAGGAACGACGACATTGCAAACATGTTGTCATCCTCGGGAATGGAGAGCATGGACATAGCGAATGTCGAGTCTCTACTCGGTCCCGCCTTCCGCCCCTTCCAGCCACAAGACAATCAACACACGATCGATCTATCATTCATTGGCATTTGCAACGATCAGCCCATGAATGGACAGGGAGAATGCTCCACATCTTCTTCTTCCTCTTTCTTCAATAATAAAAAATAAATTAAGAAAATGATTGTGAAGTTTAGCTTCGAAACGTAAACACCACGATTCGAGGAAACGTGTAGAAATTCAATCATCTCATCTCTCAAATAAAGTCTTTCTTTTAGATAAGTAAAGTTGAATTGTAAAAATTTATGAAAGAAGCCTATGGAAAGGTCTAAATCGGAATTTACAACTCAACGATATAAAATTGAAATTTAAAAATGACAATCTATTCAATTTCTCCTCTCAAACCTATCGAATATGTTACGTGTCTGGATCTCCTCGGTTGTCCATTAGTCATTGCAGGCTGAGCAGCAAAGCAGCTCTCATTTTCTCCATTCTAATTCCTAGTTTCCGATTTTCTAGCTATTGAAAACCTCTAGATTCCTCCGTAAAATCTGAAATTATATAAATTTTGATAATTTCGCAAATATTTTATATCGTTAGATATCTATCAATTATTTTGGCATAGGTTGAGAAGTATTCTCGATTTCTAAATTTATTATATTTGATTTGACAAATAAAAATTGTACTTATATTTATTCTAATTACTCGTGAATATACTTGTACTTTCGAATTACTTTACAACTATTGTAACGTTCATCTAAATCTAAATACCTATTGAATTTCGGTGCGCGTAATATTTAAATTTTATCCTATGCATTTTCAAATATTTGATTTGCAAGAAATCTTTCAGGTTAATTTTAAAACACTGGAAGCTTTCCAAATTTTAGCGCCCAAACATATCAATAAAAATTGCAGTTCTTTCCCTCGTAATTTCGTGAGATTCTAACGTTCTCAAAGAATTTAAATCTTGCAAAATTTCTCCACTTCTCACAACGACTGTCTTTTATATGAGTCCATCGTTAATTTACTATTTCTTGATCTCATCGTTCGTTATATTTTAGGGGATTTGTAAAGGTATCGGATCCAAACAAATTCCGAATTTCAAACTATTTCAATACTTTTACAAGTTTTTTTCCTAATAAATATTTTACCCTTCTTATCAAAATTTTTTATTTATGGATGGCTGAAGATGTCGTGAATAAACCGTATTGCCTTCTGTTTGGGTGGTTGTTTCTAATTGGAATGTGTCTTGCCTTTGCAGTTTGTCTGTCTGCTTGTTCCCCTTCTTTCACGGTCTCAAATCGTCTTTTTCAGTCTCTTCTTAACGCTCGGATCCTGGTCCTTTGACTGCGACTGATGCTGTTTGCTGTTTGGGCCGCTAAACATATAAATGAACATTTTCATTAGATAAAGGTTAGGTAAAAAATCGTAAACACGATTTTGTAAGAAAAGTTCTATAAAAGGAAAAATATATGATTATCATTCAGGAAATGCTGGAAACAATTTACCTGGGAATCGCTTTAGCGCTCGACAATTTGTTCTCATCCTTCTGAAAATAAAAAAAAATCAATGGTTCGATTTGATTAAATAAAAATCTGTAAAGTTGTTTAAGTTGTAGAGAATACTCACCGCATAAATGGAAGCAGGGAAGAGGTATTCGTGGGTGAGCTTCTTCCTGTCCATCGGCACTATGTGACGGGCGATTCGCATCATTCGGACTTTCCTAAAAATGCTTGAAATTGAAAGAAAAATAATTGAGAAAAACATTCTGCAAGTGAAGATTGACTTATTCAAAATGGAATGATTGTAATTTTCATTTTATAATAGTTTATAAAAAGAAAATAAAAATGCCTATTATCTCCTCTGCAGCAAAGAATGTTGAACTGAATGATGATGCAGAGCACACCGATAGGAATCATGAACAGGAAGTTCAGGACCGTCGAACTCAATATGTTGACTGCAAAATGATCATACATTTACTATCAGTCACTGGCAACGAAGTTCAAACCGAAAATTACATTTCCAAAAACCATAAGGATGACAAATTTGTTAGAATAAACGATAGGAAATGCCTACTGTTGCAGAACTGGCCAGTGTATTGAGGAACGCAGTGGCAACGAGTGTATTCCATTCCTGGCACTGTATAATTGTCAACTTCGCAAGTACCGTAGCGACAACTGGAAGAAGTCAAATCATTTTTAGATATTATAAAAAGTAAAAACTCATACATTTGAGAACTTCTTTGAAACAACAAGAAAATGCCTTTTAGAAGAAATGAAGAAGAATAAAAACTCACGGATCCAATAGATTGATGGAATCGGTCTTGTTGCCGCAGTTCTGCATTTGGATGAAGTGACGCGAGATGACGGTTCGGTTGCCAACTAAATCCATTCTTTTTCAGGATTAATTCGGATTTTTTTCGATCGAAAGATCATGCATTTTAAGAAGGAAGAGAACAACGTTTATTTGTTTCTAAAAAATTTCGAAACGTGAATGATCCGTTAGGGCGCATTCAGACTTGGTTCGTTCTAGGACGAACATTGAGAAATAGCACTGTTCGATATGAAAACACAGAAACCATGCTCGTTATATTTTCTTGCCGAACAACTATATTTCAATGCTCGTCCTAGAGCCAACAAAGTCTGAACGCGCCCTTCCCTTATTCATTGAATCAACTGACTCCACAGTTTGACTTGGCACTCGATGATGACTTTGTTGTGAATGGACTGCAGCGCATAGCCGTACAAATTCTCCCCGTCACTCAGGAATCTGTCCGTCGTGCCGGGAAACTGGCTCCCACTTACATTTCTAAAATTGGTAATTGAGAAAGTGAAATAATTCGATTTATAGAATGCTCAAAAATACTTACTGCAGAGAATTTGGATTGAAACTCCTCAGCTCGGTTTTTGATAGGCCTCCGTTCCATACCTTTTCCGGATAGAAAATCATCCAGATCGGTGGATTTTGCTCGTTCTGAAATTTTGTATTTCCTCTCCTTCGTAATTGAATAGTCTGGTAAGAAAACGTAAGATATATACACAAATATGATGAAAAAGTTAAATCTGATCGACAATAAAACGGATATTTTGTATCTTCCATCTGATCTAGGGATAGAGGAGCGTAGGGAGAAGGGTAAAGAAAATTCGGTAATGCACATCAGGAGCGGAAAAGTGTTATGCCATGTGTTCGATCATAGGAATTTCATGATATTCTGGTTTTCCTCGAACTCACCCTCAACTTGCCGGCAGAAGTGACCGCCTCGCAGGGGAAGATGTAGTTGTTGCCGAGCGGAATGTAGTGCGTCGTCTCCGTAATCACATTGTCGTCAGATTCGAATCCTGAAAACCAAGAAATTCATTAACGCAAAGAAATAAATGACAAAGCGATCTATAAATTTCATTCGTTTTTTCTTTTGACTGCTAAAATGGAGAAAAAACATGAATTGGAACTCGAAGTCATCGAGAATTAATTCGAAAAAAATCGGAGGTAGCAATGTTTTTAACAGCATCTCATTTCGCAGCAGAAAACTCGTTGATCTTTGTCTGACAGTTTTTTTTTTTCAAACCTACCGACTTTGGGTCCTGGCTTATGGTGTTCATCGTAAGCAGCAACGAGCGAACAGCGCAGAATGAAGAGGAAAAGGAAGGGAAGGCAGAGACAGGAGAGGAGGCGGGAAAACATCGCTGGGAGGATCGTAATAATGAAGCGGAGAAGAATGACATCCTTTCTAAAAATAATATATTCAAATTCTGGCATAAAAGGGCGGATAAAACAATTTGAATCGAAGGCGATTTTTAGCAAAGAGGTGATCTTCGCATGCCTTGTGAAAATTGTCCCTAACCGAAAACTTGGTATCAATGGCATGGATTCGATAACGAAATGAAGCTTCGTACCTTCATGCAAATTGAAATGAAACAACAAAGAAGATACTGCATTCGTGCGTAGTCAGTGACTAACTAAAATGCCGATTTTTGCACATCTAATAAAATTTTATTCCAAGACAAGGTAAAAACAACAAACGAATAATGAGAAAAAGATATCCCATCGCCTAGAAATCCATTTGATAAATGATAACAAACTGATAAAGAAGGAAGAAACTGCCTTATTTGCCTTTCTGTTTCTTCTCGGCAGTTTTCTTGTCCCGATCGTTTTTAGTTGCAATGTCCTGCGATCCGTCGGGGATGAAGATCAGCAACAAGGGAGTCTCAGAGTCGCTGAAAAGGTTTTGTATGGAAATTTCTAAATTCATTTCATAGAAGAAAACTTGAGAATATCGCGAGAGAAGAAAGTTATGCAGAGGGAAAAATTCAGAATACTTATGAAGAAAAGTGAATAAAGCAACAAGAATAATTTCTACCTGAATTCGCTCTTCTTCTTGTATTCAGCGTCGACAATGAAGAATCCCTTCCTGAGCAACTGGATGATGTCCCCTTTCTTCAGATTCGCCAGCACTGGCTCACCAACCATCTTCTTGTAGTGCTGAAATGCAACTAATTTTTAAAAAAATTTCTTGGGAAACAATCCAAGTTGCTATTTTATTTCGTAAATTGTGAAATTGGCGGATTTTTTCATCTGATTTCTTTCATTTCAACCTCCTCACACATCCGCACGACTTTAGTCATTTCAAACCATTAGTTGTCTGTTCTCTTACCACAGAATCATAGTTGATGAACTCCTTCCAGTCCTCGTCCTTGCCGATGACTGCCTTGGTGATGATGTGGTCGTAGTAGGCAGCTACGAGGGGAATCGTCTTAGCCTCTTCTTTCGCTACCTCGCCAATCCACGACACTTTCATCGTGTTCTTGTAGTCCTGCAAAGATTTTTTAAAAAGATTCTGTTAGAAAAAATTTAGTAAATAAATTTCAGATTCATAAAATAAGAAAATCGACGTTTTGCTTACTAGCCATTCCATTTTGTTTCGTATGTCTCTTGTAAGAATTTCAAAACGAAAATAACATATTGGAAAAAAGCAAACCTTATTTTCCAGATTGAGTTTAGCAGTGACTCCCGTGACTTGATCTCCCTTCCTATCGACTTTGACAATATCGATGTTGCCCCAATTCACGAAAGTAACTGTGTCGCCCTCCTTGAACAGAGTGGCATCAGCCTGCAAACGGAATTTTGTACCTTTGAAAAATTATCCCTATTAGTTTAGAAGATGGGTGATAGTTGTTGCAAAAAAGTCAAAATTTAAAAGATAGAATTAGAGCTTCTTTTTACACGATAAAATAGTCTACAATCGTGAAAATTTCAATTTAAGCCAACCTGATCGACGAGTAGCTTCCTTCCTCTCCAGATCTTCTTTGTTCCCGCATCCGGGTTCTTCGGGTGCAGACAGACATCCGCCTGTTCGTCTGCAGGCGCGTTTTCCACTGTCACGGTCACTGGCTCGGAAGTGGTCTCCACCGCTGTGTATCTGGAAAAATAACAAAAAAATTGAAAATATGTGCTGGAAAATTTCGAAGACGCGAGACATTTTGATTTCGTAAACCTCTAGATTTGAGCTATCTAATGTCCATGAACAGGACATTTCGCATATTTTCTTATATGGCATCGCAGATAAATGTGAAGACCAATATTTTTTACCATCGCATAAATTCACTGCTGAATTACCTCGGAGCAACGGGGTCGATGATTTTCTTGTTGAAAGCCCAGATTTTGTCCCATTCCATGGAGATGACAGAGCGAGAGCCGCCCTGCGCGAGGATGAACTGCTTGAGGCCTTCCACAGTCAGACCGCGTCGCATCACGCCTCGCACTGTTGGCAGACGGGGATCGTCCCTGCAAGCGAGCAAATTCCAAAAGATAAGAAAAATGCATCATCTCCTCCGAATCAACACATTTTTAGCCATCAAAATGGATGTATTACATTCTTTCGCATTATTGAAAACGTCATCTTGAAAAACTCTTGCACTTTTTTCAAACTACATGAAGTTTCGGAAAGATAAAAAAAAAGTGAACAAACAAACCATCCTTCCACATGTCCCTCATCCACGAACCAGGTCAGTTTCCTCTTGCTCATCACCGTGTTCGTCATGTTCAGTCTGCAATTTTCACAATCCTTCCAAAATTCTCGGAAAAATTTCAATTTCACCTGGAATATTCCCAGATGTGCGGTTTTCTGAGGCCAAGCGCATCTGCGATGAAGTAGAATTGCTCATCTCTGAAATTAATAAATAAGTTTCAACGAATAAAAATACAGCCTGCAAAAGAGCCGCCTTTAAGAAATAGCGCTGAGAAGATAATCTCTTCCCATACAATTCCGTAAAAGATGATTACTTCTTAGGCGACTATGGGGCTACTTTACAAATTGGCCAAAAACGAATTCCAACCTGGCATGGTATTCCGTGGTTCTGAGAGTGTGCGTCACGCCTTCCACACTGTCCACGATGGGGCAAGTGAAATCGTACGTCGGGTAGACTCTAAAAAATATCTTTGAAAAGGTTCAGATTTTCAGGAAAGTTTTTTAATGAAAAATTCGGTTATTTTATTATCGACGTCATATATCTTTTGTGTTTTCAAATGAAATGTTGTTGAGATGAAGAATGCGCAATTTCAAAAATCGACAAAGAATTATCCTACTTGTATTTAGTTCCGGTCCTGACGTGCTCCTCAGGCTTGCACCTGTAGATGGTCGGATCCCTCATCGCCCCGTTGTTCGACTGCATGTCGATCTTCAGTCGAACGCAACACTGCTGTCCCCTCTCAGAGCCCTTCTTCATCTCCTCCCACATCGCCAGATTCTTTGCCGGGTCTGCAAGAATCAAAATAATTCAGTTCTTCTAGAAGTTCATAAAAAAATGTCTGTCATCAAAAATCACAAGATAACCCTTGAAAATTTATAGCTGGATGTCCTTCTCCGACTTCTCGGAAAGTCAAAGTTTAGAAGTGAAGATATGAAAAAAGAATGGAGCATGTCAATTTTGCAAGAATCCTTTTCTTTGGATCAATTAAAAATAGTCTGTTTAGAACCTCAAAATCAACAATACTTATATATATATTTTTTTTTAAATCCTCACCATTATTCCTGTTCTTGCTCTCGACCCTCTCCTCTCTCTCTTTGCGCATAGTCTCAGTTTCCGTGTCGTCGCAATAGGCCTTGCCCTCCTTCAGCAGTTTCTCGCAGAACTGCAGCATCAGCTCGAAGTGGTCAGAGGAATGCGACCAGATGTCCGGCTTGATGTTCAGCATTTTCAAGTCCTCTTTGATCACCTGGAAAAATATAATAATGCATTTGCCAGAAAGAAATATCATAAAGCTCATAATATTCAATGGCCTCTTGTAGTTACTATTCTTTTTTTTGCTTTTCCATGCTATTTCTCTAAAAAAAAGAATGATCACTACCGTGAGCCGGATTCAATATCATTCCTTCCTCGACTTCTTTTCATCTCTTCTTAGTATTTTGCACATAAATTCTCGGAACTGACAAATTTCTACTCATTCTTACATCTTGCATTCAATTTTTAAGAAAATTTGCATTTCGACCTCTTCGAAATGTGAGTTCTCCTTGGCCGGATTGGTGTCATCGAATCGCATAACGAGTTTTCCCTCGAATGTCTGCTGATAGTACTGATTCAGTAGGGCAGCCTTTGCGTGGCCGATGTGTAGGTAACTGAAATGAGAGAAATACATCCTCCCCCTCTAATTTTCTGCAATAATTGTTTCATACAGAAATAAATAAATACTTTTTCTTTTTTCGAGAAAAGTAGTGAAAATAGGGAAAAGAATGAAGAAGTGAGATTTATATTATAGCGATTTCATGAGATCCTCGAACTTTTCTGAGGTACACATCAAAGCCTTACCCCGACGCCTCAGGTGGAAACCGAACGATGACTTTTCCTTTCTCGGCCCCGGGCAGCTCCACGAATTTTCCCTCGTCCTTCGTCTGCTTCTTCGCTCCCTTTTCATTGCTGTTCGTCTGAAAGTTAGCGTATTTCTTCAAAACACGAGGATTATGGTTGAACCTTATTATTCGTTTCCATTCCCAAAAAGGCGAATCCTTCGGACAGACGAGGAACCGAGAGAAGTGTGTTGTAGTGGGCAGAGAAACGCTGCTTCACCTGAAACGAATATTCTTCTTCCAAATGATGAAAATCCGTATTAAAAAGTTGGGTTGAAGAGGATTTTTACTGCTAATTGTACGAGTTTTTTTGTACTGAAAATCCAAAAGTTGCTCAGTCATTTTAGTAGAAATAGTCTCTAACTCGGAAATTTCGATTACTTTGTAACCAAAATAAGTAACAAAGCATTCGCAGAAAATTTTTTAAAAGTGTAAAAAAAGAGTGACAGAATCTGTTCGATTGAATACAGGGCCAATAAGAAAGAATAAGTTTTGACTAAGTTTCAAATGAAAACAAAATTTTGTGGAATAACTAATAAGCTTTCGGAAGATGACCATTTGAAGCATCGAAAGGACTCAAATGCAAAGAAAGACCCTTGAAAGGATTAAAATTGCGAGTGAAGGAAAAGGGAAGGAGGAGAAAGATGATGAATGAAGGCATGCCAATATTGCGCAATACTGAATAAGCATGGAGCTGGATTGCTCAAAATTGGAAAAAAAGATTTGAAACCAAAGCAATGAAATGATAAGATATAGAGAACCCTGACCTGATTGACACTTGTAAAGATGAACTTGGAAAAAGAATAAAAGTTTTGAAAATCAATGTCATGACATGACTTTTGTTAAATCTTTTTTATCCCAACCTGTTGATGTTTGTGAGCGACACTCCACAGCGCGATATCAGCCAGAGAGATTCGGTTTGTGAGAACGAAGCCGGACGGCTCGAGTTTGACATCGGAAAGGGCATCGGGAGAGAGGAAGCCTTCGGAAATCAGCTCACACAGGGAAACCACTTCTTCGATCTGAAAAGATTTTATCTTTGAAAGCCATTAATTAAAAAACACGAATATTTCAGAGTGCTATTTTGTTCTTTTCCATTTTTACTCTTCCGGAAAAGAATACTCGCAAAAAATCAGAAGAATGCGTTTTCTGAGTTTCTCAGTGAAAATTCCAAAGCTTTCTTAGAGACCATGAAACTCCTAAAAGAACTTTTTAGACTTAAAAAATCCCAACCTTAGCTCTCTCGACGATATTCTTCCCCAAGAAATCAGTAGCGTTTCTGGCGCTCTGCGAAATGAGACGAGCGATTGCCACGTCGTTCGAAATTGCCACTCCATCGCTGAAAATCGAATTGCTGATCTTTGAAAGAAAAAATAAGAAATCTTACAGATTGAGGAAAGTTTCTTTGTTTGCATCGTTGAGTTGAATTGCCCCATTCAGGCTGAATCCTGCCAGAGACAGGGCGAGTGCCGAGGCGACAGGGGGCGAGGACTTGGAAGCGTGGATGGTCAGTTGACGAGACGGCGAGGAATCTACTGCAAATAAAAACATGAATTCAGAAAAATGGAATGAATTTTGTCAAGATTCTGAAAAGTGCAAAATTTGGAAAAAAAAATCTAATTTTAAAAGCAAAAAAGGACAGTCTTTGCAAAATCTTTCTAAAAGCAAGAATTCAAATATTATTTTACCTGCAGTCTTCTCAACTTGCACGGGGGCTTTCTCCTCCTTCTTCTCAGGATGAGGAGCAGTTTCAGTCTGAAAATGAATATATATATATATATATATTTTTTTTTAGATTTATTTCCCAACCTTCTTCTTGTCCTGCTTCCCTTGTGGCTGTCCCCCAGCAGCAGGCGCGTAGTCCTTCCCAGTCGCTTCTTTGTATTCCAACTTCAGTTTCAGCAACTTGTCGATGGCCGCTTTTGTCACATCCTGGAAATCTTATTCAAATAAAATATGGCATGAATTTGCTAATTTACCGCTGGAGTGTTCTTGTCGGCCTTCAGTCTTCTGACCTCATCTCCCTGCTTCACGATTTGTTCAGCAATTGCGTCTCCTTTGCTCGACGACTTCTGGTTGGAGGGAGGGGCTTCAACCTGTCAAATTTAAAAATGGAATGACAAATAAAAATTGGAAGGTTTTATGGGGAAAAAACAAGAATGGGTAAAACCAGAACTGAACAAATTTCTATCGAAAATTCATAATCGGAGTGAGAATGATTTTCTTAATTAGAACTTTTTTCGCCTCTGACTGAAAATCAATTCAAAAATGGTTGAAAGTGGATTTCAATTCTGATATTTCAAAAAGTCTCAGCATTTTTTCTTCAAACCAAACCTTCTTCTTGTCCTGTTTCCCTCCCTGCTGCTGTCCTCCAGTAGCAGGTGCGTAGTCCTTCCCGGTCGCTTCTTTGTATTCCAGTTTCAGTTTCAGCAACTTGTCGATGGCCGCTTTTGTCACATCCTGGAAATCTTATTCAAATCAAATATGGCATGAATTTGCCAATTTACCGCTGGAGTGTTCTTGTCGGCCTTCAGTCTTCTGACCTCATCTCCCTGCTTCACGATTTGCTCAGCGATCGCCTCGCCTTTGTCGCCAGACTTCTGATTCGACGGAGGAGCTTCTGCCTGAAAAGTTTAGGGTATTCTTAAAAATCAAAATTCTTGAATGAGATGTCGTTGAGAAAATTAAAACAACGAATGAACTCTCTGCGCCTGTCAGAGTTTAAGAGGTAGAAAATTTAGTGGAAGATTTGAAAAAATCCTCGAAAAATAAAAGACCAAATATCATTTATAATAATTTTTTGTGGTTTATCTTTTTTATCCTTATAAATTTCTCAATCCACCTTCTTCTTGCCCTGCTGCTGCTGCTGTTGTCCCCCAGCAGGCGCATAATCTTTGCCAGTCGCCTCCTTGTAGGCCAGTTTCAATTTGAGCAATTTGTCGATGGCCTCTTTCTTCGCGCTCTGAAAAAAACTCGAATCAGTTTTCTGGCAACTTTTTTCAGTGCACGGTTTTCAATGTATGAAAAACGAAAGACGTCTCAGATATCTAAAATCGTGCAGATATTTTATTTTAAAAAGTCAGCTATTATCTGTGATGTCATTTCCAATGTTCTACAAATTTTTCAGACCAACCTCCGACGTGCTCTTGTCAGCCTTCAACCGGCGAACCTCGTCTCCCTGCTTCACGATTTGCTCCGCAATTTCTTCACCGTTCGCCATTTTCCTGCTCGAACTGACTGAAATTGCAAAATTGAACGGTTTCAATTGGCACCAACATTTTCCACAACTCTGACAATTCCTGTGCGAAATTCAACAAAATTACGGAAGAAAATGAAAAAATCGAGGGTTTTTAGGAAATTGAGCGAGTATATGAATGGCGATTTACGCGCAGTCTCGCGATTTTTCTCAACACTTTTCCAATTCTCTTCATTTTCCGCTTTTTTCATCTCGCTTTTTTATTTTTCGTGAAATTTGTTGAAATTTCCCAAAATTTCTATTAAAAACCCACTATTGTGGATGAGTACTGTAGAGAAATTATGACACTCCACTTCTTGAAATCGCACCTGCAATGGAAAAATTTTAAAAGAAAAAAAACTCGTTGACTACAAATCCAAAGACATACCAGATGCTTCCATTTTGTTTCTAGGAAAGTTCAAAAACTGTTCTCTTTGTCTTTTCTATTTTTCCAACAAATATTTCGGTGTATATATAGCCAAAAATTGTCCCAAAATCGCCTCACATTTCTGTGCATTTTTCATTCAAGTCTTAAACTTCGACTTTTGTTTTATCATCTTTTTCTGGTCTAAAATTTCCAAAAATATCTTCAAAATTGTGGTTCTGTTCAATGTTCAAATTTGACCAAAATCTAGCAGATTTCGAATAATCTACCAGAAATCCTCCAAATCTTTCAAATCCCTTTTGAATGATGTCATTTCACTAGATTTGTGCTAATGACTTGTCCAAAAACTTTTATGATATTGCTTATGACGTCTTATCTGTTGGTATTCTTTTCTCAACAGCTACTGACAATTATCATCACTCACCGAGCTTCAACTCGAAGGCTCACTTCCTTCTCTTGTCCCCAGACCATTTTGCTTCCAAATGGGTGGTGAAAGAGTGGAAAGATATGGGAGATGTTTCATATAAATCTATCTTTACCTTATCCTCTAGCTAAACCTAGTGTTGTCGTGCTCTCGGCGCGATGTTTGGGCCATTTCTCCGTCCCTCTAGATCCCTCGTCCCTAGTCTCAGCCCCTCTCCTAGGTCCTCTACCCTGCCCCTTCCCTCACCCTCCTTTCCTCTGGCATCGACTGACCGCGACGCATCCTCTTTCCCTTCTCTGCGTCTCTCCCACCCTCCCCCGTTCCCTTTGTCTTTTTTCTTGTTTTCGACAAAAAATTCAAACAGCCTTCCAAAAATCATCACTTTTGGTTATAATTGCTGCATAATTACTCAAAATGGAAAAATTATCGCTAATGCTTCTCCTAGAAAGGACCTATTTTCGAGTGTTTCTCTGCTCTGCTCAATTTGTAGAACTTTTTGTGCAAATCGATATTTCCCTGTTGCGTTTCCATAAAAAATCCGCTATATTCTACCTGGAAACTCGTTTAGGACTGAATTTTGCAGCAAAGTTCACGCATTTTGTTGTCACCTCCATTCTATTATCTCTAGAATTTTTAAACCTCAGCAACAATACACTGTCATTTGTCGTCGTTGTTGCACTAGATCTGTTTTGTTTTTGTCAGTCATATATATTTATTTTTTTAATTTCACTATTTTTAGGGTGATTGTTGTAGAAGGTTCGACTGAAAAGTCGTGCGGAGGACGATTTGACAGAAGGCTGAGAGAAGTGTGGGTATTTTAGACAAAGGATATCTGACAAGCAGGTTGAACCTTATCGGATAAAAGTTAAAAATTGTCACTTTTCAGGAAAGATGTCTGACGGAAGCAATGGCGATCGTAACTCGAAGAGAAACGAGCAGGAGCTCGCCTCCAAGCAGCTCAACATTCAATCCAAGAGGTAGGGAGATTTTTTTTGCAAATGGGAAAATAGATCGACGATAAAAACAAGACACTTATCCTAGATCTGATTTTGAAGATTCAATTTTGGGCAAAGTGTACTTGAAGTTTCATTTGAATATTTTCGTAGCCAAATTCATGTGTTTTTGAATCCATTTATTTGTTTTCCATTCTAAAAAAATCTTTCCCTTTTCAGATACTACGTCGATGTAAAGCAGAACAACCGCGGTCGCTTCATCAAGATCGCCGAGGTCTGTCTTTCTCAATAATTGAAAAGTTGAAGCGTAACTAAACCACATTACGATCTTTCAAAATCATCCCATTTGATCATTTTTCCCTATTTGAAATTCCCAATTGCAGATGGGCTCCAATTACAAATCCCGTCTGGTTCTCTCGATGTCTGCGGCCGTGCAGCTTCGTGATCAGTTCGACGCCATGATCAAGTTCTCCGACAGTGTTCCGGAAGGGCAGGACAAGGAAGGGGATGTTAGTAACGAAAACAATTTTAAAATAACGAAAAAGATCGAATTCATATTTTGGTCAGACAATGCCAAATTGAAGCTTGATTTCTGAAACATGTATGACATCGTTTATTTCCTTAACTCAGGAATACTCAAAATACTCGTTTAGAGCGGTCTGCTGAAGTCGGAGACTCTGACATTTGACTCGCGCCGTTACTATCTCGACCTGAAGGAGAACCAGCGCGGTCGCTTCCTTCGCATCGCTCAGACGGTCGTCAATCCGCGTGCCTCTCGCGCGCAGGTAAAAAAATTCTTTTCCTTATTAAATAATTCTTCTTTTGCGTTTCAAAAGGGTCGACGAGATAAATTTCCTAAATCCAAGCTGATCTCGTTGCAGATTGCGATTCCCGCTTCTGGGATGAAGGAAATGAGGGAGGCTATCTCTGAGATGCTCGACAAGTACTCGGAGGGGTACCTCAATCAGAACGGAACTAACGATGTAAGACTTTAGACAACTTGAACAAATTCCAAATTATTCTAAAAATGAAAGGGAAATGGTTTCATTCGTCTTTCTTTTAATACGTTATTTGAAAAGAAGAAAACATTCCACAAAGATCAAGTTTTTCTTTTCTACTTTTATTTTTCAGAATGGCAAGTCTAAGGTGGTGCAGGCGGAGACCAAGACCTTCTACCTGGACGTCGGGGAGAACGATCGTGGCGTATTCGTGCGTATTTCCGAGGTTTGGGGGAAATGAATGAGCGACCCTATTGATTCTATTGATTGTGATTGACTGTAAATGTGCGGGGGTCACAATCATTAGCTTTGATTAGATTAGAAGTAGTGGTAGTGGTAAAGCACAACTCTGTTTTCTATCATACAGTTTGTATCGGAACATGGCATTACTTTTGAAAAATCAGAGAAAACGTTTTTTTTTTTCTAAATTCGTACTTTATCTGCTTTCAAGGTAGTGCATTCTTCCGAATGCGATTTGTGATGATATTATGCAGAAATTCTACGCACTGGATGATAATAAGCTTATTTTACATGCATATCATCCTTTTGTGCAGAGCATGAAAATCTGTAAATTGACGTAGTTTCAAGTAGTGAAATAGTGATTAGTTGGTGATTCGAACTAGTCGTGTTGTGGGGGATAATATTTGAAGAAAAATAACACGGTATCATCAGATTATCATGAATTATGCAATGTTTTTGAAAGGCTTATCGCGTATTTTCACGCAAGAAAAGGAAAATTGCTAATACAAATTTGAAAGAAGAAACATTCTACATTTTGCAATCTTTTTTCGTATTTCTTGCCTAATGAATGAAAAGTGGCGATTTTTCGGAAATAGTGAAATGTGAATAAACGCATAAATTTATTTTGCCTTTTCTAACACATTTTTCACTTCTTTACATTTTGATAAGGAAGATTATTTATCTTCTGTCAAATTTTAAAAATCAAAGCAGAATTTCATGATAATCTGACAATAGTGTGTGATACGATCTTGCATCATTCTCCTAATTGCAGGTCAAAATCAGCACTGGATTCCGCCAGTCGATCACCGTTCCGTCCACTGCTCTCGAGAAGATTCGCTCTGCTCTCGATGAGGTTCGAATTAAAAATTTCGGAAAAGTTCATGCAACATTTTTCTCGGTCAATATCATCAATCTGCGCAAACAATCTAACAAGTCTAAATTGTTTTTATCGGAAGCGAGTCAAGTCATGTTTTCGCAAATTCTCCTACAGAAAAATGTTACGTTTATTTTTGATAAAAGCGAAGCTTGCAGGTGATCGCCGAGGTGAACGCGAAGTCGACTGCCTGAGTTCGCTCAGTCCACTCGATCTGCTCGGTCTGCTAGACGTCCGGCATCAATTCTACCAATTCGACCTGAGCTGGGACTTAGTATTTCTTCTTCGTTTTTCTATCTCTTTACTCTTTATCATTTCAATTGCAATTATCACCCAACTTTTCTATCTCCAATTAGTAATTTCTTCATCACCCACCTTGTTTTTCACTCCCCACAAAATCTTCCCAATCCACCCAACTTTCTTTTTGTTTTAAATAGTGCCTAATTTATTCAAAAGTAGATACACCGTCGTGCTATTCTAATAATTTATCCCTTCCTTCTTAAACTCACGCATATTCATTTCTCACATGAACTCGTTATTTATTGAAGTGATTTCTTCTTATAAAACCAAGAACATGTTCACCTATTCTATTCTTATCATTTATTTATCCTGCTATTTATTATTTTTGTTATTGGATTATGGATTTTTCTATTCTTCCCTAATCGATAATTTCAATAACACCAACTTCTCATAATCTCAATGATATCTCCTCTTTTTATTATTCGATCGTTTTGGAGTCTTCTAGAATATTTCATAGCTGATTCCAAACGACCATAGTTATCCCCTGTCCAACTGTTACCTGTTTTCTCATAATTGCAGTTGTTCATCATCCTATTTATTGATTGTTATCAAATACTGAGATACAACAAAATGAATGGATTACTGAAAATACCGCGTTTTCCAAACTATTCTTCGAAAAGTTGAGTACTTTCTATAAATTGAAAAGGTTGACTTTTTCCGAGTTTGAACGATTGTCTTTTGAAAATGCATAATAGAGTTGTATGAAATTCTTATTTCTAAAAACTAAAATTTCGATCGTTTCCGATAAAAATCGAAATTTCGATAGATATCTACCATTACTATCGAAATTTTCGAAGCAACTACTTATTTTGCAATAAATTGATGTAAAATTATTTACAATTAGTAAATTTTATTAGCATGAGCAAACAATACCTTTGAAGACATTTTTCCGGTCAATGGACTTTCGGGAATCACTTGAACTGTGGTTGAGTTTTTGAAGAAGTGCTTTCTGATTGTTAGTGAAGGATAGGGTATTCGGAAATTGCGACCTCAAAATCTTGAGAAACTTGGAAAAAAAAAGTTTTATCGTAGCATCGTTGCATGCAAAATATGATAGGATTTTATTATTATATGAAAAATATTGATTTATCACACTATTTTTATGCAACTATTGCAAGTATTCATTCAGGTTGCCAAATCTAACAACCTGATGAATAAAAGTAAAATTGTGTAGGCGCATTTATACATTTTGATTATGGAATATTTTTACGAAACATTTACTGAGACTTGATTTTCAATGAAAATATCGATTTGATGAGAAACATGATTTTTCGATTCATTTTTTGTTTTTATGGAAGAAGCGAAATAATTCTTCTCGATATGCATTTCGTCAGAAGAATCAGCAGTGGAATTGAAATTATATTGTGACTAGAAATTATGAGCTCTAGAAGGCTCGATATCACTGAAATATAAAGTTAAATTATCAATTATCGAAATGCCTACCTAATAAGGAATCATATGATAATTTATCGGAAATTAGCAATACTCCCAATAGAGTCGAGAAAGAGCCTATCGTTAAAATAGACAGCGATAGAAACTGAATTTTCACTAATTTTCTGAAAAATAGAAATTTTCCTCACTTGGGCAAATATGGAAATTATTGCACTTTTGTTCATCAATAACGTCTTGGAGGACGTATTATGGAAGTTTTTAATCGATAAAATGCAAATTGTGTGCCATACTAGGGCGAAAAGTATAATGAGGAATAAGTTATTGGCAACAACTTCCAACTGAACGACTACAGTTATGTATGGCTGAATAAAGAAATACAGAACTCGAAGATTTAGATTTATCGCGATATTGTAAGAAAAGTGCATATGATTATACAATATAACGAAAAAGCTCTATGACTTGGTAGTCATTATTTTGCCGTATCGAGAGGGGATGACTAGCTTCGACTTGGAAATTTTCGAGAACCCGTATTTGATAAAAAGGCAAAATGAAAGAACTTATTTGTGAAGGGCTCGTAGAAAAAGATCGATTTTTTTCTTCTCTTGTCTTCTCATACTATCTTAGAAAACCCGATGTCTTTTTCTGAGCCTATTTTATTTTATTTATGCTATATTTTCAGTTCAATAATTGAAAATTTTCTTGTAATTTAATGCGATGATCTAAATCTAATATGATAATGGATTAATAGATAAATTAGATTTGACAATTTTCGTTAAAAGTACAATTTCTCTATTCTGCCACTACTCTGCATCTGTAACTCTTCTATACCTGTCACTTCTGCTTTCGGTCACTCACTGTGTTTCTGTCACTGTTCTGTTTTCTATCACTATCACTATTTTCTGCCACCGTTCTGCTTTCTGTTCTTTTTTGCACTAGCCGGCCGCCGAAGATGGTCGGCCTACACTAGTTTTAATTAAAATTATTTAATCTTTTTTCCATCAGATTATATAATTATATTCTATGAGCCTTTCATGAACCTTCAATAACACTATGATAGCACTTATATTCAATTTAAACAATTTTATGATGAATAATATTATTTTACGTGATTGGCCAATGGCATGTCGAATGAGTCAAAATTTTATCAAGATTTAAAGTGCCTGTTATCACTTTCGGCTTGTTCAATCGATTTTTCTAAAATTCAAGTTCATGGCTAATGTTATTCCTTATCAGTGCAGTGCTTATAATTTTTTGAGTGATACATATTCACTTCTTTATGCTTCGGAATAATTCATCGTTTATATCGATTTGTGTGCATCCTTTTATTTTTAAAATCAATTGATTGAAATTAAATTCAATTTTACAGACTCTCAGATGTCAGGCCGCATAATCGGAATTGATTTGGGAACAACCCGATGCTGCGTGGCTACAATTGGAAGGAATAGATTGCCTGTAACGATTAAAAATGACACAGGTATTTCAATAAAATTATATCTGAAATGAATATAATATGAATAAATATATAGGCGACAACATAACGCCATCATACGTTTATTATGATGAAAATTTCGCTGTGAAAGTTGGTAAAGCGGCAATGAATTCCCAATATCCAGGAAATAGATTAATTTATGGTAAGCAAGATAGTTTGATCATCGATATTTTATTGTGCAGATTCGAAACGACTTATCGGACGACAAATTGAGGATAATGATGTAACGAACGATCGACAAAGATGGTCATTTGAGATCGTTCGAGAGAGTGAAAATAACGAAGTGAATATCATCTATGTGAATTTGTTCAACTCTTCTATATTTAGGGAAAAGCGATGATAAAAATCGGGGACCGTATTTTTGCCCCCGAAGAGGTATCAGCCGAGTTGCTGAAAGCCATGAAGAAATATGCTGAAGTGAGACTTATTGGCATTTTAATTATAAAGGTTTCAAAGATTTTAGAATCCACAACTATTTCATGATTTTCTCTTGGTTTTTCTTAGAAAATTAAAATTATTTTTCTTTATTTCATCAGTTTTACATCATCTTTATTGAACTTTGTGTTAATCTCTACATATAAGTCGAATTTACAGAATCAGAAATGTTATTGAACGTTTCATATGACTAATGACGAAAAACATTCGAAATCATTTGCTGGGTCAATAATAATTGTTGAATTTCAGTCGCACTTCGGCGGGAAAGAAGTGAAGAAAGCAGTCATAACGATTCCTGCCTACTTCGATCAGAGACAACGGGCAGCGACTGAAGAAGCCGCCAAGGAGGCTGGATTGGAGGTGGTCCGATTGCTGACAGAGCCAACCGCTGCTGCGATTGCATATGGCATTAAGATCCAAAATTCTAAAAGGACAATAATGGTTTACGATTTAGGCGGAGGTAAAGATTTGTACTACTAGAAAATCTTGGTATTATAGATAGAGTTCCCAAGTAGAATAGAATGCTAACACTCATTTTATGCAGGGATTAAAAGTTTAGCCAGGTCCTGGAGGCCGGCCTGGACCTGGTTTTCAGGTCCCAGGCCCGGGTTGATTAAGTCCAGGCCGGCATTTTAGCCAAACTTTTAATCCCTAATTTTATAGTAGAACTGATGTGCAGAAATATTATAGGGGACGTGAATAACACTTTTATAATAAAAAAAAACAAAACTTAAGAAATTTTTAATCGAAAAAATTTCAATCCTCAAGATGAACACATTTTGAAAAACGAACGATTGTTTGTACGGACAGATCGTGCTCTGGTTTTTTTCTGCACAGAATCGTTTTATCGAATTAGATAGTCTTCCGAGACATTTTGAATTTGAAAAGTATTTTTCCTTCCCAAATTTTTAATTCCAAACTACTGTGTTTCTACCATAAACGCTTTTTGTAAGGGGATGCAGTTTGGGGACTCTAATTCCAGAGACCTTACCAGAAACGCTTCCTTTTTTCGAGCCTCTCTAAATCTTTCCACTTCGAATACTCTTTCGTTTCTACTGATCAAGCTCATAACGCAAAAATGCGTGCCTCTCATCATATGAGTATGGTGTAGAGTGGGTAGCAAGTTAAATTTTTGCCCTTTCCTGGACGATAAGCGAGAGATATTTAGAAAAGAGGGTAAAGAGAAGCTTGAAAAAAGTAAACCTTTCTGGGGAAGCTAGAGTAGTACCACATGATTTTTAAAATTATATATCGCTTTAAATTATTCCTCATTTTCCAATAAATATTCCTATTTAGGAACCTTCGACGTGACGATTGGAAGAATAGTCGAAGATAAGGGGAAGGATCCAGTTTTGAAAATTTTTGGAGTTGGGGGGCATAGCCATCTTGGTATAATTTTATGTTTTTTATTGATTTAATTGATGTATTTAGGCGGTGAAGATTTTGACGAAATAATTGTACAAGATTATATTAAAAATTTCCAAGATGAACATGAGACCCAATTTCCCGATAACAGAAATATCAGAAGAAAATTACTTAACCAATGCAGGGAGGCGAAAGAGAATATGACAGGAACCAAGGCTGACCAGCTTATAGATGTAATTACATTATGTCTTTATGTTGCTCCCCAGGCTTGTTGGAGAATCCGATTCAACAAGCCTGTTGCTCTCACAGGGTAGTAATAACCGATGACCGATAACAGCCAGCATTGCCGACATTGCCGATGAAACTGGCCGGTACTAATTTGTGAGACTGGGCAACTGATACTAAATGCGCAGCATACAAAGCTCAAGATTTTAAAATTGATACCTTCAATTATCATGAAAGAATATTATATTAGTAGCACGTTACTCAATGTATAAACTCTATATTTAGATGACTGTAAGTGCTGGGGATAAGAAATTTCCATACACCCATAAGATAAATCGGGAAAGATTTAACGAATTATGCGAAAAATTATTCCAAGGAACGATGGGCGTAGTAGATCAGGCGATTGAAGATGCTCGAAAGGAAATATCGGACATACAAATTGATGACATTGTAAGCAATTCATAAATATCGCATAAAATGGACCATATGTGTGCATCATAATAAAATCTTACTTAATTTATAGCTATTAGTTGGCGGTTCAACACGAATTCCCCGAATAATTGAAATTATCAGGGCAAAGTTTCCAAAGGCGAGAATTCTTCAGAATGTACACCCTGATGAAGTAAGACACATTTGCTGTTAATAATCTTGAGGTTTATATTTAGGCTGTTGCAATTGGAGCTGCTATTCTAGCTGCACAATTGACTGATCCGAGTTATCAAAATAGAGTCAGTAATACACAATCAAATTCTAAATATCTATCAGGAGTGATAGAACTTTGAATTAAAAAAATCGTTAACGGGATCTTAGTGGAAATTTTAAAGGATCTGAAATCGGAATCGTATATAATATGATCTGACTATCTTAAGTTTGAGGTTAAATTTCGGGGGTAAAAACCTCTTACAGCAGAATTGAACATTTGTGGATTGGTATCCCGATCATCTATGATATACATTACAATATTTTCCTCTCTAAGTTTAAAAAATGAACAACCTTCTCAGGAATCAGGACCACAGCCCACGGTACAGAGCAATCAGCCTGATCAGACCAACAATCAGCCTGGTCAGACCAGTAATCAGCCTGGACAGACCAGCAATCAGCCTGGCCATGCCAACAATCAGAACGACGTTTCTATTAACTGTGGAGATTCAAACTGGGACCAGGAAAAGCCATTCATGCGATTGGACATCAGAGAAGCTGTGCCATTGTCAATTGGAATGGAATTGAGAGGAAAGGCCATCAAGGTTGCCATTGAAAGAGGGACTATATACCCTTATGAAGTGAGATTTTTCAGAAAAATAAACATCTAAGTTATAATTTAGGTAAAAATACAAACCTTCACAACAATGGATAATCAGCCGTCTTTCGAGGCTGACATCTATGAAGGAGAACGAGCGCGTACGGATGCAGACGGGATGACTAAAATCGGCACGATTATCATGGGGGGTCTCGAAAAGAAACCACGTGGAAATCCTCATATTGTAAGTTATCAATGATAAGAAAGTATAGCCAATTTCAGTGAAAAAATTAAAAAAAAAAAAAGATTTTTAAAATAAAAATTTCTGATCTCATTCAAAGTTTTGACCCCTTTCTTCCAAAATTGTTATAACGAAAGATCTAAAATGATATTTAAAGAAAGATTGAGATCACTGATTTTGATGAGTTATCTAAATTATAATTCCCCCAATTCAGACGATATTTTCCATGGATAAAAATGGAATACTAAGTGTAACACATATTGAAGAAAGTTCAGAAAGAGCGGTACACTTTAAACTTAGCTATGATGGACAGAAGAAAACACCCGTATAATTTATAATACAAATGCTAAGAAGAATCTAGTAATTAATTTAGGCCAATATTTCACGTTTTGTTGAAGAAGCGAAAATGCATAAAGAGGAGGATGAAAAATTCTGTAATGCATCTAGAGCTAGAAGAAGCTTTGAATACTATTTGTATGATAAGCATAATAAAATAGCCGAATTCGAAAGGAATAATCAGGCAATTATTAGAAATTTCATCAAAATTCTTGATTTTGTAGCACTCTTCACAAAATAAATTATCATTGAGTATATTTTTATTCTGTGATTAATTTATTTAGATACCCCATAGAAAAATTACTGATGCAAAGAATCTGGTGGACCGATATTTGACATATTGTGGAGACTTTCCGGGTGATCCTGTTGAAATCGAAGGAGAAAAGAATAAATTTGATCGTGAATTGAGAGAATTATTCAAAGATGTAGGAATTTCTATTACTAATTTGATGTCATGATTTTATTGAGATAGAATAAATTTTTCCTTAAAATTTGTATTAATACAACACATGAATCATCGTTATTGCAATTGCCTACGATTTCCTGAGGCTAGACCTAAATCCGTTCCCTCCGTTGAGAGAAAGCATGAATATGGATAAAGTGCATGACTCATCGTTCAATTTGGTTGGACGCTTTAGGAGATTGATCATCGAAAGCTTATTCATTGAATCGGATATTGAATAAAAGAGATTTTTTAAATTGTGGAAGAAGATTTTATATTCAATTTTCCAGAAATCTATTGTTATTTATCTCCAACAACAACTAATTCACAATTCTTGTTTTCTCAAGGGAAAAATTAAACATTATAAAAAATCAATAATTATTGATTAAAATAATTGAGTTAAGTTGCTAAAAAATGCTTCAAATTTTATAAATTAAAAAATCATTTTCGATACTAGAAACTTCATTACCTTCGATCATTCTAATCACGCATCAACTTAGATTTCACCGATCTGCATAATTTTCCCCTTAGGTTTTCAATGTCTTCATTTCTCCTTTGCCTTTCATAGTTCGATTCGATTTGGGCGTCCCGCTGTTGGTCCCTCGGCCTTTTACCCTCATTTCCAAAAGAAGCGATAGAAGTGAATGGTCATTCTTTGGAAAGATTGGGAGGTTTATGGAGGGCGAAGAGAGTCAGACGGAGGGCATCCGAGGACATTCAGAGAGGAGAAAATACGGGGTGCGTCAAAAGTCTTGACATACAATTTTCAACTTTAGAATATTCATATTGCAAATTTCTACGACAATTTTTTGGCCAATTTGATCTAGGACATTGTAATATTCAAGTATTTTCGAAACAATTTTCGCTTGAATACTCTGCTTTTGTAAAGAAAAATACGATATTCAACTGTATCCATACTTTTGACGCACTTGGTAGATTAGGGAGTTGAGGAAAGAAGATAGAGGGTTTGACCACTCAGAGTGAAGATTCGATACGATCGCCGATAGTCAGGGGAATTGGCATTGACAAAGGAGGGGAGGGAGGAATACCTATCCGAAGGACGCTAAATTCCCCTGCACCAACCGATCGTTCTGCATCTCTGCATCTCTAAACCTCCATTTATCCCCGTCCTTTCTCTTCCAAAAGTGGACCTTTCTCTTCACTGTTCCTTGTCCACGCACCATTTCATGCACCGTCTAAATCTTTTACCTAATCTGTGTCAATTTCACCCGAGATTCTTCAAATTCTTAAATTTCATTTTCATTGTTGGAAAAGCGTAATTTCGAAGATATCTGACTCAACGCAGTTTTTATTAAATTTAGTAAAAAGATTCCAAGCCATATGAGGCTTATTGAAGGCTAGGAAGAGGTATTTCATGTTCCACATCGATCTTTCCTTCAAATTTTCAGAATGTTTTAATTTCTCCCCATTTTCATTTTTGAAAATTGTTGGTCCTCGTTTTTGCATTAAACATTCCTCATTGTATTTCTATATTATTTTGTTTTGTTGAAAAGCCTTGCCTTCTCGATTTTTCTAAATATTGCTTCATTTTTTGCTACAAGTCTTGTTGGTCAATTTCGTGTTCGAGTGGACATTTTTGCAATTTCATTCTTCTCCCGTAGTGCAGTGACTTCTGCTGCATTCAGCGGCAATTAGCTGTGGAAATGCATTCATTCGATCGGTGTGAGAAGAATACCTGCAACTGGAAAGGGAGTTGAGAAGTCTGAATAAATTGTAGGAAAATAATCGGGAACACATTTTTGACGTAGTTTGCGTTTTCCACTTCTAGTCAGGAGACGATATTTTAATTTCGTTGTTTTCAATGAAACACTTTACTTCGAAGAGTGGCAATATTTTCATAGTCTAGAAAAATTTCCCTGCTTCTAAATGGAACGATATTTGCAATTAGAACGAACCGGGTCTTGATTAGAAATTTTTGAGTCGAAACCCACGCTCTTTTTCCCGAAAATCGATGCAAATTTGTAATTGTCTTCTAACAATCGTACGTACTATTCTTGCAAGAAACTTACGATTTTTCACGGCTAATTTTCGCTTGAATATCTTCACGTTTTTTCTTGATGCATACAGGAAACGATAATGCAATGCCGTTGATGCATACACATTCTTGGTTTCCCAGTCTCGTTTGTGTTTGTATCGTCGAGTAAAAGCCTCGCCTTCCCTCATTGTGACTCTTCACTCCTCACTTTGTAGGCGTTTTTGCGTTTTCTTCAACCGGTCTCCCCTTCCCACAAACAATTTTATTTCCTCCGCATTTTCATCTTCTTTTTCCTTCTAAGCCGCTATATCGATGCATCAATTCATCGGTGAATGCAGATTCAGGGATGAATATGAAGGATTGTGGCGATGCGCCAAGCAAAGCAGTCAATAGCCACTTTCGCTTAGACTTCTTGACAGACTTTTATTTTGGATGTGCACTTTGATCTATTAAAGATATTTTTTCTAGACCTTCTGGTGAAAGTAGACGTCTTTAATGAAGCCAATTTAGCAGCAATCGATTTTATTTGTAGCGTAGTTGCTTGAAGACTTTTTTTCCTTTGAAAGATCTTCACAATTATGAATCATTGAAACTCGCTAGAATATTTTGAAATTCAATTTATGCAAGATATTTTTCCTAAAAATACCACTCTTATCATTTGACGTCTTGAAGAAATCAATTGGCAAATTCCGTTTTGAATTTGTTACAATTGGAAGACAGGGTAATTCATATGAAAATTCAATGCTAAAGTGAGATAAATCGGCATTTTGAATTCAAATCTCAGCATCAGTTTAGAAATTCCAATTCCATTAGATAGCAATCGTGTCAAGTCAAGCATGTGCAGAACTTGCAATTTACGTGGCGACATATGGAATAGGGAAGTCTTATTCAAATCCAATCTGCTTGAATTCTGAATCATACAGTTTTGCTTTGCACCTCACTATCATTCTTGATAAATGTCCGATCATTATACTAAATTTTTAAGTAGAGTCGGTTCAAGAGTTTTGTAAGGCCATTATTAGAAAATCTTGAATTATATGCTAAATTTTACAAGACCTGTAACAAAAACCTACAATCAATTTTTGTCTAAAATACTTGAAAATTCTATACACTTCTTTAACAATTCTCTTCCTGGACCATAAGAATTGTCCGAATTCAAATCTTCGTGGATTGATTCGAATTTCAAACCCTCTTCTTATGCTGGTCTCTTTCTGCCGAATTCTGCATAATTACCTGTGTTTCCGTGTTTATGCCCACTCCATTCCTGGTTCCCTTTGAACATGTCCATTATTGTGTGGTTGTCCTTCCGCAGATCTATCCTTCAGTTACTCTCATTTATACCTTCTTTCCATCTTTTTCCTCTCTTCAGATCCCAGTCTCTATTCTTTATTGTTTCTTATGTTCTCTCAATATCCTATACTCTTTCATCTACCGTTTTTCTGTCTCTGTCAATCTCTGACCAATATCCCCCGCGAAGACACAGGTCTGTCAGGAAAAGAAATCAATAACTTTCACAGGTCACCTGAAGCAGCTTCTACATTCTGACTTATTCTTTTAGAAACAGCTCTGTTCTGACATTCCTGGGTTGTTAATTTTTTATCTATCGAAGTAGAGCTTTTAAAATGAAATTTTGATTCGGAAAATTTTCAAAGACCAGTTTCATATACAATCTTAAATTTCAATTTACACTTTTCTTCAATTGATTATCCTACAGAATTAGCACCTCTTCATCTCAAGGATATTGTATTAGGTCACCTATTCTCAGAAGTTATTGTTCCTTGCGCAATATTTCTGCCTGTAAAAATCTTGCGTCGATAATTACTGGCTACCATGATAGTTTATTTACTCTTACAAAAATCCGTTCATTCCTCTTTTCGATTGGAAACAGATTCTGATAAAATCTACTTCTAATTTCTCAATACTGCAAAAACTTTATAACCAAATTTGCACTTTTCCAATGATCATTCTCAATTAGAATCATTATTATTTTCCAAATCTTTCCAAATTTGATTCAACTACCAAATCAGCGAATAAACAAAATTCTGTTTCCTATTTTGAAAATATCGAAATTTTATCGCGTTGTCGAGCTCAATTTTCGATTTTGGCACTTTAAATTTCTACTCATTTTCATCACTGCTTCTGATACCGATATGATATCGATTTCTCATTTGCCTGTCTGCTTCGTTCCCATTTTGCATTCCTTCTTCTCACATTTTTATCCAATGACCTTCATCATGATCGTTTTTATGTCTTTTTGCAGTGTCAAATTAGGAATTCTCAGAATTAGCCTCTCTTATCTCCATTCTCATTTTCATACAATTCACTTACAGTTTGTAAAATCAGTTGATAATGGTCAAGCAATCAATGATATTCTGATGTGGATTTCTTGCGCAGCTTTTGCCATGCCCTATCATAACCAGCTTTATGCTTTCTATGCCTTATCTTTGAATAGGTGATTAGAAGAATAATCATCTTCATTTCAACGATTGTCTCTAATAGTCAGTCAATCCTTTTATCTCTTCCGCATGTTTCCTGCGCACTTGACTAGTCTTATTCGTTTTCATGCAATTCCATTCATTTCCAAATCAACCTATGATAATCGATCAATTCATCATTTTAGCCGAGATTTCGCTAATTCTTTTATTCCCTCTGGATCTGTTTCATTCTTCATCCGCACGCGACCTGCATTCTCTCTTGCATCCTTCATCTGGTATTGGATTCGTATATTGGGTCGGATTGGGTTATTTTGATTTTCCTGATTTCCCTCATATCCTCTCATGCATTCCTGTTTATGACTCATCCCCATGCACTCTCGTCCTCTTTCTGCTTCTCATCCTTCTCTCCCCTCTACTCTTCACAGCTACTGTTTTCCACTCTGTTGCGTTGCCGTAGAAGTGCTGTGTCTACTCTTTGCCTGCCTGCCTGGCTACCTAATTTTCACGTGCAGCGCCCGTCTCTAACCGCTACATTTCCTCATTTTTCTACCAAAATTTCTCGATTTTTACTGGGATTGACTGATCTTCGCGATGAAAAACGTACGGTTTGAAACATTGCTTTCGTGTTTGAAATTCTCGTGGCTCGATTGAAGTAATGATAATTTTGCGAGAATCAGAATGAACATTGCGGACACCGCTCTGCAAAGTGTCAATCAATATGACAAAGGGAGGTCGTTTCGAGTGAAACGGGTTTCGTTCGAAATTCAATTCGACTCGCAATGATGGGTCGTTTTGCAAGTCAAAATTCATTTGAAAGGAAAATCAATTAGTTTTTAAAAGAGTATCGTTTAGATTTAGCATCATTAGTCTGGGCCATAATAATCTGTGCTCTGTGATCAAAATTACTCGGTTCAGAAATTTTCATCCATTACTGGCAATAGTTTTCAACATGTTGACTACATAAATTTTCCTTTTCAATGACTCAGCCATACTTATAGAGCACCTGTTTTTGATTCACCATAGGAAGATTAGAAACTTCACGATCTCTAGTAGATTTTATTGCATAGGTGGAAAAGAAAACTCCGAAGTCGAACAATCTTCCAATGAAACATTGAGTTTCGAACAAAACTGAGCGGGAATCAACTCAAGCATAATCTATATGACTGAACAGTGATAAAAAAATTGCGGCTTTGTTCGAAACGATCTTCATACTTTGTTATTATGAATATCGATGATTATTGATTTACAAGATGTTTCTTTTTCAGAGAAGGATGTCAGATATGAACGAATTGGCGCGGAAGGCCTCAGTGACGGCGGCCTGTCTGCTCACTCTGACGGGCATGGGCCTCAGCATCGCTGCTATCCTCTTCCCCTCTTGGCAGGTACAACTCATCCGACTTAGATTCGATAGTTTGCCTAATTACTCGACCGCATAAGAATTGTATAAACGCAAAACGATGCACAACCAAGGCCACAGTAGAGTTGAAATGCAAATGATTCGAGTGAATGGACAATCTACTCAAGAGCAGGACAGGCTGTCAATTCATCGATTTCCACTAATTGAAACGACAATTTGCTAAATGAGATGCTTGACATGGGAACGAGCAAATTTGCAGGAAATCAATACTCACTTTAGACACAAATAATTTATCGCAATAAAGAAAACAAAAAAATCAATTATAATTTTAAAAATTAAAAGCAAGACTTCAGGTAGTAAATTTGCGAGAGTACAATTCCATACACGAACATGGGCTTTGGTTGGATTGCACCAGACACAGCCGAGAAGGCAATCATATTTTGCAGCGGTAACTACTTTATCATTTATGTTAAATTAGCTATGCAAATTAAGATATACAACGGTGACAGAACCGCTGCATTGCGTCTACAAATTCGACTATGACAAATATTCGGGGACATTCGATCTCGAGGACGATAACAGTCCTGTCGGCGAAGTCAATCGACACAAATTCTATGGTAAGAGAAATATTCCACTTTCAAGATTCCAGAAAGTGTCACCTTAAGAATGAAATTACATAATTTCTGAAAGCATCTGAACTAAAAACAACTATTCACGCTTTTGAAAATTGATGAACCAACTCTTTCTTCCACTCTAATTTGCGATCCCAATAAGTTTCTTCACAGGAGCTCATCTAATGTACCGAATTGAATGTGTATTACGAAGCCAAAATAACCCAATGACAATAAATTATTAACTGGTTGGATTTCAGCTTGGCATACGTCAACTCTGATCATGCTAACATTGGCCCTGATGACAGGCACATTGTCAGTCATATTCGGTGCTTGTTCCTGCTGCTATTCTTCGTTAGCTCTCATCTACGTCGCACTGACTTTGCTCACGACATTTTTGTCGTCTGTAGCTGAGGCAGTGTTCTTCTTCTTCAGTCATCGAGCTGACAATCGATTCATCAAGGGAATCGTCGCCACTTATGAGGTAAATTTCAAGAAGTACAGCTTTCCGGGTATCACAAATTGGTGAAAAAATCCACTTTAGTTTCTGAGGAAAAAAGCCAATCAGTAAATTATGGACAACATAGCAAAGGAATTACCGTTGTCTCTGCACTTAATTCACTTGAAGTATTCACTTTATATTCTCA